>JANXHW010000004.1:16802500-16995000 GCA_026170595.1 Plestiodon gilberti rubricaudatus | reverse complement strand
CTTGTTTTCTTTTCTGTACCAGGTGATGTCCTTATTTGCCCAGGCTATTTAGATTTGTAGTTTTAATTTGTTTTTAATCTTGTTGTGATGTTGGTTTATCTTCCCGGGCTGTTTTATTGTATTTTTAGATAACTGTGAGGACTCTGAGAGCCTCAGGGCTGAAGAGTGGCAAGGAAGTTCTCCAAATAAATGAAACACATGAAAAGGTCTCTCTAGTTTAATCCCTTCCTCCTGAGCATGAGCAGCCACAATACATCTGTCCGAGTTCTCTCTTCACTCAGCTCCAAATGGCTGTTTGTCTTTGTTTGGGTTTGTATGTAGAAGGAGGAAACAGATGAAATTGCCAACGTTACTGTTGCTGTTCACCCAGAAAAGGAACGGGTTAAAGAAGACTTTATTTGTATGGGAGCCATATCAAAACTCGAGTTAATGCAGTAATACTGTCGTTTCCCCCATTTAAGATGTATTATTCAATTGTATGTGACATTGGCTGACATCTCACTGACTTTTCCCCCTACTTTGATCTCAGCAGTACTTGGTCTTTCTGAGAATTTGTAATGTCAGAGGAATAGGAATTGCTGTTTGGGGACATGGTGGTTTGATTTTTGAAAGAAGGTCAAAAAGCATCAGAGTTCATAGAAGTGAACATTGATATCTAGAGCATCCACAGATGAACAGATAATCACATTTTCTTTCTTTCAGAAATTGCAAGGAAGAGAGGATGTGGCATAAAGAAAAAAAAGGGATTATGTTCAAGAGTATACCTAAAGCTTTGACTGTCAGATGAATAAGATGAATAAGACATAACAAAATAGCCTTTAACCTGACTGCTAACTTAAGTTCAGCCATGTGATGGTCCCTAAGGAATGATCTGGCTCTATCATCACAAGAGTTGCTAAGGCCTGCACTCCCATAGATATACTGTTTATGGGAGTAGGAGTATTTTTCTCTGTCACCACGATCATCATTACAACATTTGTATGGTGCTTTCTGAGTCTGCAAAGGGCTTCATATGAACTATCTTGATGTAATCCTTACACAACCATGGGGCGCAATCTGATTAAGGATCTGGCCGGTGGGCCAGGGCCGCCCGCCGGATCCTGTGCACCAGCTGCCCAGTGTGCACCGGGCTGGAGGTCTACACGGGGAAGGGGACGCTTGTCCCCTTCCCCGAGTGTAATCCCGGGCCGGCCCTATCTGCCTCCTTGGATTTCCGCCAGCTAAATAGCTGATGGAAGCAGAGGAGGCTGTGTAACAGTGTAGCCAGCCCAGCGGGGATGGGGATATGGCCGAGGCCACCCTCCGCCCCCTCCCGGGCCAGCTAGGCTAATGACCCCCCTTCCTCGCCCGGCCGGACCGCCCATGCGGCCGGCAATGGAGCGCTTGTTGTTGTTGTTCAGTCGTTAAGTCATGTCCGACCCTTCGTGATCCCATGAACCACATCCCGCCAGGCCTTCCCGTCCTCCACTATCTTCCTGAGTTCGCTCATTTTCATGTTAGAACTGGATCACGATGTACATTTTCCCATGCAGCAGAGGTGTGCAATGAAACCACCAAGGAAATACAGTAACACCGAGAATACCAGCCTGGCTCCCTAGATAATATGGAGGCATCCCCCTGAATGAGCAACATACCAGCATGAGCAGGCATTACAAAATCCCAAGACCATAAAGATAGGTCGGTTTTTGAAAACATTTTTTTCACATCCTGTGATAGACTACTTTTCATTTGAAAAATGTTTTAAGGCACAAATTCAGCCAAGCACTCTGCATACAAGTCTTCTCAGTGTATTTGGTTCTTGGGGTCCTCGAATGTTAAGAGGACAGCCACACTACAGATATCTTTAACAGAAAATTCTTAGCATTTCACCAAATGAAATCTCACATGATTCTTTGGGAGCTGCCAAAACCGTTACAGCAAATACAAGTTTATAATGCTTCTAGGGCCTAAATGTCAAAGGCTGGAGAGAAATGGTTTTTAACAGAGTCTATTTTATTTATTAATACAAAAGTTTTAGAATGATAAAACAGAATGTACAATTCAATGCTTTTAATCCAATAAAAGCACACTAAGAAATAAAACAGTGTTAAAACCTAATATAAAACCTCCAGGAATAAAACCTCAATACCAATTAAAAGAAATCAGCCTGCAGAAGCTTGCATTACTTCCAGGAAGCCAACAGGGACAGGAATTGTATAGCATGACAGAGTCATCCATTCCCATGGCCTGCACACGTTGATTTCTTTTCTCCAGTTGATGTCTCCCATCAAACAAGTGTGGAAGGTTTTTGAAGCATTCCCAAAGCTTGCAGTAGCTGTGAACAGAGAAGATACTGTGATAAACGTTTAGATTTAACGAGCGATCCTTCCATCATGCTATACCACTTCAGCACTCAAGGGAGGGAAAAGGGGAAAAAAAAAACACATTGATCCATCTCCAGTAACAGACATACTGTACAAAGCCATTTTGTAGCTAGTGATGAGCTGAAATGGGCCCCCAATTTTGTTACCCTGTTCACAGGCAGGGAATATGGGGGAGTCACTTTAGAGAGACTTTCAGGGAAGAACACAGGGTGAACAAATGAGTTGCTGCATTTTATTTATTTACCCAGAATTCACCATGACATCAAATGACAACTTCAGGAGAAAAATTGGCAACTTCTGGGAGAAGTAATGTGACTTCTAACACAAGACAGGTGGTCATGAAAAATTATGAACTGGGAATAATCCCAGGGGACCATTTTGTCTCCTTACCAACTAACAATGAACAAGACAATCTTTGAGCTCAGCCTCTACACTGCACGAGTGCCTTTGTGTGTGCGTCTGGAGGCGCGCGAGCATAGGGGACTGGACGCCTCGCCTCCTCATCTTGAGCATGGCCAATTCAGATCGCACCGGAACTTGGGAGAGCGCAGGTCTCCCGCGTTCTGATGCAATCTCATAAAATGGAACCCACACAGCTGCGCGAGCTCTGCACGCGCCCGGGACGCGCCAGCACTCGTGCGGTGTGGGTCCGGCTTTACTCACAGGTCCCGTTTCAGCTGTACTGCAAGGCTACCATTGCAAGTGAAGTGACAGACAAGCACATACCATCAATCTAACGCCGGTTTGACCTGTCAGTCTTTTTCACCCTTCTAGCCCACACGCTTCCTTTGTTGGTGCTTGCTACTCATCCTCTATCGAGAGGAAAACCAGCACAGCACCCTGTCTGCAGGTGCTTGAGTGGGGAATTTCCCTATTTCAGCCTCTGCCTGCAGGGAGTTTTTGTTTATTTCCTCTGCTGGAGGAGGTGATGACAGTGAGTGAGTGAGTGAGTGAGTGAGTGATGGAAGGATGAAGTGGGCAGAGAGACGCAACGGCTTGTCTGTCAGTTCTGTTCTGAAGGAATGTTCACAGTCCATTCATACTGGGTCAACTTTTATTATATGTTAAGTCTCTCTTCCCTTAAAATGGCAGCTAGGAAAAAACAAACAAACTACCAATGATATCGAGTCATCATTGGACACTCTTCTGGACAGAGACCAATCAGCTGACATGTTTGTTACACTATTTTTATATGTATCGAATTAAATTAGCTTTCAGTTTAAGTGTGCAGCAGATGTCTCCTTGATTGCTCTGCAGGCCTGTGCCTCAATTCCTGTGAAGCTCTTAACATAAGAACATAAGAAGAGCCCTGCTGGATCAGGCCAAAGGCCCATCTAGTCCAGCTTCCTGTATCACACAGTGGCCCCACCAGATGCCTCAGGGAGCACACAGCCAACAAGATAACCTGTTTCCTGCTGCCACTCCCCTGCACCTGGCACAGAACTCTGGATTGGGTTTACATTGCCATGGGTGAGGATAGGCCAAGGTTGAAGGCACCTCTTGTGTGTTCACTAACACCTTTGTGCACTTCAGGGTAGAATGCTCCGAGGATGTGGCCTTGTTTACAGGCTCAGATCTGCTGACCAAGTAAGGTACAGCAAGTCAAGAATCTTTCCCCAAAAGGGAAGACTTCTCCTAAGCCAGTCAACTAGAGTGGGGAGGAGGGAGGCTGCTCTCAAGAACCAAAGTGTGGCGTTAGTAGGAAAAAGGACGGGTTTAAAAGCCATGACAATAACATTTCCAAAGTTAAAACCAGAGGCTAGGTTCAAACAATAAAATTTTAATTAAAAAAATTGCAACGTTTCAATTAAAGCTTCAACTTGTATCTAAAGTGTGGCCTTTTCTTGCTACTTGCATGCCTTCAGCAAAGAAAACTACCATGAGATTGGTCTGGGTCATGTTCACCTGGCATGCACCCAGCACCAGGTACATGTGTCAGGCAACACTAGATCTTCCTCTACAAGCCCATTGGAATGAACAGAAGCTCTCCTTATAGAACTTGCATTCATTTCAATTAGGCTCATGCAGAAGGGGCTCCCACCCTGTGGATCATGCCATAGTCCTTAGCCTTTGCCCCAGAGATGCCGGAAGCCCGCACGGCGCCTGGCGCAAAGGAGCGGGGCCTGCGTCGCGTCACGTCGACACCCTCCCGCCGGAATCGATGCCATTTCGGAGCCGTACGGGCTTGAGGGAGGGCGGGAGGGCTGATCCAGCACTTCTGTAAGTTCCCCTGATCGCGCCCTCCCGCCCGAGTGCCTGGAGCTTCTGCTCCACGCGCTCCTGATCGCACCCTCCCGCCCGAGCGCCTGGAGCTCCTGCTCCACACGCTCCACCATTCTTCCGCTGCTGCTTAGCCCCATTCACTACACATTCACTGAACATCTAGAGGGGGCAGAGGGTCAGGTCCTCTTGTCGTACCTCAAATGTTGGCACAGTCCCTCTGGTCACACTCCAACATCTACACATTTGACTGCATGTGTGAACAAGTTTTCCACGCTATGTGGACACTGTGGCATGGCCAATGGAATCAAACTGAAGTTGTTGGTTTGACCAGTGGTGCAGTCCTGCTCCCTCCTCCACACATTCAGTGAGTAAGTAAATGTGGCTTTTGTTTCTGTAGAAATCACAATAAGGGGCATGTTTTTCATGCAACACAAACATGGCATTGGAGTGGCCCATCATAGTGCTACCAGATTTGAACTGCATGGCAAGATTATACGATGAACTGTCATCAATATGGTAGGTGGTAACTAACATGCCCTTTCAGAATCTTCCTCCTGCAGGATTAATGTCAAAGTAGAAAAGACTAATTCATTCTTCTTTGACAACTACCTTGCTACAGGCTATGGCAAGCTGTTATTTTGCAGAAAACAGTATTCAATGCTCTGAAAAACTCGCATAGTGTTGACAACAGAAGGGAATGCCATGGCCTAGATGTGTAAAGAGAGTTCTAAAATGTGTACGTCCTCCAACCAACATGTTTTCTATGCAACTGGTATGTAGCGCTTGAGGCAGCACTCACAGAGCACTTGCAAAAACTACTTAAAGATTAACTGTTGTCTCCTCTCCTCTCCCAATGGAACAATTAACACTAGATTGCCCTCAAGTCCCTCAGTTACACTGATAGCTAAACCAAGTACAGAGCTCAAAAAGAATGAACTATAAATAGAAAAAGAGGGGCAAATAGGTTGCTGGTAGCAGAGGATTGCTATAACATTTGTGGCTGTAACCAGAAACTCCATCTTATGGCAGCCACTTTGCAGGAAAAAAAAAATCCATCAAAGCAAGTTTTGTCAGAATCACACCAATGATAATCTATGCACCAATTATTGAAATGCCAATTTTCTAAATTATATGGTCACATTATTTCTCTAATAGCATTATGAAAAGTTCAGATGAGTCACTGAAGTCAATGACAGCGCAATCCTATTCTCTTCCCACCTATGCAGCAGCGCCAAAATGGCCACCACTGCATCCTATAGTGGGGGGGGGGCAGTTGCGGCGATCTCTTCTTGATAAGGGAACAATTTGCTGGCCTGGTCTGGGAGGGGACGGGATATCATTGTCAGGCTATGCCGATATCCTGAGCCCCTTCCCGGGTCTGGCCAACCTTAATCGGCCTCCCCAGCCGTGCGGCAGCTAAAGAGCTGGTGAGATTCGAGGAGTCCCATTGGGGCCCCTGCCGCTTACACCGGGGGAAGGGGATGAAAGTCCCCCTCCCCTGAGGTGAGCCCTGGCCCCGCAGGTGCAGGCCACAACCTGACAGGCCACATCCATTTAGGCCGGCCATTGCATCTTGGACTGGATCGGGCTGCCCATTTAATAGACCCTTGCTTGATTTTAAAGTCACAGAAAGCACATGTACAAATCTGGTTTTTAAAGACAGAAATGATTTTATAGGAAATCATATTAAATGATTTTAATATGAAATTAGTCGCTATCTTGTTCTTTAATGCAATCTGAAAAACTCCATTAATCCAAATGCTGACATCAACACAAAGATCATTACTGTTAAACAATTACATTTAATGTGCATTCAGAATAACATTGTATTAAGCAGAGGCGTAACAAGGGTGGAGCAAAGGCAAGTAGTTCTGCAAGACTGCGTTACACTGGAGTCAGCGGCCCATTCCCCTTGCTGTTGGAGCCATTCTGGCAGCAAAGGCAACACGCAGGACACTCCCCTGTTGCTGCTGAAATGGCTCCAACAGCAAGGGGGAGGGGCCGCTGACTCCAGTGTAACGGAGTCTTGCAGAACTACTTGCCTTCGCTCCACCCTTGTTTCACCACTGGTATTAAGTGCTAGATTCAGACAATAAAACAACAACAACACGTGGGACATTCTTCTAGTGCATTCCAGCTAAATAATGAAGGCATTGAGGCTTTGTAAAGCTGAAAAATAATCTCTCATTGCCAACCAAAACAGTTGATGATAAAATGAATAGTTAATAGACTACTCTGCAATCCTGTACACACTAAACCTTTGTGCAGGTTCGTGAAACTCAGTGGGACTTATTTCTGAATCAACATGCACAGAGTAGCACAACCTGTAACAATCTGTCTGTATCCCTGGAAGATAAAAGATAGTCATATGAAGTTTGAGATAAGAAGCCCAGTATGAAGCTCAGGGCCAGAGCAGGAGCTAAAACCTGAAATTAGAGCTGGAACCTGGAGCAGAAACCAAGGAGGAGGTAGAGCTGGTCATGGTAGGGTTTTCTCCTCCGAGGACGAGATCTAATTGGAGTCTGCGACCAGGTACTTCCGAGTCCTGAATACAGCCCATTCCCCTGCACATTTTCCTGGCTAACCATGATGTTTCTTGCACCTGTGGCAGCATATCAACACAGACAGGGGGACTCTTATCATCTGTGCCACAACAGTTATGGTGCAATCCTGTGGACGTTTCGGGCAGCGGAGCGAGCACTCTGCCAGCCGAAGCCATCGCAAACGTGCCATAAAGCATTCCGGTGCCGGAACTCCCATGCTGCAAGGTAAGGGATCCCCTATCGGCCGCATGGGCGGTCCGGGTGATGACTGAGGGGGGCCATTGGCCGTGCCGGCCCGGGAGGGGGCAGGGATGGCATCTGCCATATCCCTGTCCCCCGCCAGGCTGGCTCAGCCGTTACACGGCCTCTTACTTCCGCCAGCTATTTAGCTGGTGGAAATCCGAGGAGGCCCATTGGGCCTTTCCAGTTCTACACCAGGGGAAGGGGACGAACTTCCCCTTTCCCCGAGTAGACCTCCGGGCTACTCCAGAATGGCCCGGAGCGAGCATGGGATACGGCAGGCAGCATTGGGCTGCCCTTGTTCTAAGGAAGCACTTCTTTACATATAACCAACTTGCTGCTGCGGAACATCCTACTAAAGGATGTTGGGAGGATTACTACCACAAACGGGTTTAGAAGGATTAGATTAATACAGGAAAAATTTGAGAAATGGATTGAGTTCTTTACAAATAGGTAAATAAATAAAATATTACTTATAAATAAATTATAATATTATTTCTTCCTAGATCATTTTTTTTAAGTCCCATAAAGCTAGGTGGGTCCTGACAGAGTGTCACTTTAAAAAGTGGGTCCCAGTGCTAAAAAGTTTGAGAACCACTGCTTTAGCCTATATCAGGGGTTCCCAACATTTGGAGACCCGTGTACCACCTACGTGGGCCTCTGAACCTCTGCGTATCCCCTGAGTGACTACCCCACGTACCCCCTTCGGGTTGCGACAGAAAACTCCGCTAGATGAATATGATATGGCAGTAGTTATGTTCTTGATTTTTTATTAGAAGTATGGTATTATTCCGGTGTTGTTAGCACAGAATCAACCAGTCTGTATGTATTGGCTTTCACCAAATAGATCGATTCCTTGATAACATTCTTACACCTAATAATATAGCACTATTTACGCTAAAAACATTAAGGCATTAACAATGATAGGGAACACTGAGATTATTCCTTGATAACATTCTTACACCTAATAATATAGCACTATTTACGCTAAAAACATTAAGGCATTAACAATGATAGGGAACACTGAGATTATATCTCAACAGCATGACAGCAACCAGTGATTTTCTTTATATACTGTATCTACAATCCGCTTTTGTTTTATTGTTGTCTACATTTGCCAAAAGATAACCTCTTCTGCTGCAATAACCAAAAGAATGGGTTAGATACTGATCAGGCAATAGGCTAGATTTGAAAAGCTTTGCAAAATCTCATTGTAGACTAATCAGCAAAGCGAAAACATGCAGATACCACAGTTTAGTTATGCAGTAACTTTTTTTTTTTTGCTTCGCCTCTCTACAGATCCGTTTGCTGCAGTACTTGTGGTACAGACCGCTGCATTCTAACATCAAAAAGATCCACTCAAACTTGGAAAGAAATGTTTCAGGAAAGATCTTATACATCTGTCCTAGAGACTGCTGTTCTGTCTCCAGTAATTTGCTGATTTACATTACTATGGTATTCTACAGATGCAAACACCTAAAGCTTAATAAATATACTACAGTCAGTTCTCTTTATATGCAAGTTCGTTATCTGCGAGGGGCAGAATTGCCACCTACCTCTCCATATCCATGGTCTGTTCTCATTCTGCGATCCTGTAGGGGCCGGGCCATTGGCAACAGGATACAAGTATCTTGTTGTCTTGTGCTCCCTGAGGCAACTGGTGGGGCCACTGTGTGATACAGGAAGCTGGACTAGATGGGCCTTTGGCCTGATCCAGCAGGGCTCTTCTTATGTTCTTATGTTCTTACGGGTGTAAGCTTTTTTTCGCAGGTCTCCACATTGCTCTGGGAATAAATTTCCCTGCCTTGCTGCATTTACTGTAAAAGCTAATCTCTCTCTTCTGGAGTTGCTGTGTGTGTTTTCTATTGAATGCTATTTACACCACAATGGGAACTGTTTGTGCTCTCTCTGGGCTTCCAGGATACTGTACAATACCTTTTATATTTGCATAATGTTGTTAGGAAGGAATCATAATCAATTTTTTAGAGTTAGGAATTGTTCCATAACGAAGAACCAATGTAGTATACTGGATGCTGCCCCCGCTATCACCCAGCCCATAGACTTCAAGGTAAGATTCAGGTTCAAAAGGTTCAAATAGTGCATAGCGAAGAGGGTCCCCTGGAACCTAACCCCATTTTTCCCATAGGTTCAATGATTCAGTATCCGCTAACCTAATCCACTAGGTTTTCCAGGAACCTAACCCTAGCGTATAACGAGAATTGACTGTATTTAGTTTAAGATATAAAGTAAGGCGACGGGGGCATTAATAGAACTAATGAATCATTAGCTAAATATTTTGACTAATGCTGAGATCTATTAGCAGCAGCATGAGGAATTAGTTGCTTCTGAGAATTCTAGGATTTAGCAGGGAGAGTAACTGGCTTCTCCACATTGCCCGATCAGTGAGACTTAATTCTGGCTGGAACGGCTATTTCAAATGGCAGCTCTGTTCAGATTTCATGCCCATTTCGTCCTTTACTACTGTGCTCAGCCTATATGTTGCCAACAAGGATGTCAATTAGTTCCAATTGCTCAAAGAAGCAATTTGTTGTCCAGCAGCAGCAGTCTGGTTTCCTTTCAAGTAAAGGACCCTTGAAAGGGATCAGTTATCCTGTATTCAGCCTCTTTCCACTTAATGTTGATTTCGGCTGTCATGCACAAAGTAGGTGGTAGTTTATTCTTGCTGGCAGCAGGCATAAACTATCAACTGCTTGGTTTGAGAAAGCAAAAATCGATGTTAAAAGGAAAGCAGCCATGAGCAGGATGACAGATCATTTAAAAGGCTTTATTTCATCATCAGATCCCTGCTACTCCTTGGAACAATGGCTGGAAGATTTGATAGCTGGCTTCGAGCAGACAGCACCCTTTTGTGTAATGGGTCTAAATCAATTCCCTTCCTCAAAATCATTCCCCAAGACTTTACCCAGGCACCCCCCCCCCAAATGAGCACGGCAGACAGGGGCTTGGGTTTAGGGTCACTTTATTGAAAAGAATGAACACAAAAATAGCAACACCTGCAACAGGGCACCTAACTAGTAAAAAAAACCCAGTGGGAGGGCTTCCAGAATGGGGAAAACGGTCCTAGCCGTCTGCCTCCCCCCAGATCTAAATGGGCATGACATCCTGGCGCAAGCCACGCTTGGTTCATGACTGAGTCCGCCTATCACCGCCAACCCTGAAGGTTCGAGGCAGCCGGACAGCGCAGACTCCCACAGGCCACGTCTTAAGGTGGCCTTTGCTATTCCAGCCCGGGGCCTTGCCTGCCAGCCAGCCAGCCTCACCGATCCAGCTCAGCATTGTCTGAGCGGTTTATTTAGTTAGCCACTACTGTACTATTTAGTTAACTAACTATTTAGTTAGCCACTACTGTAGGATGTATTGTATTATTATTTGTAATTAATAAAAGTGGCCCAATTCATACCACAATTGACCTTGTTTCATGTCATTCACTGGGGTGGGGGTTGTACAAGGGCAATGCAAGCCAATTGTGCCTGACCTCAACCAGCAGTAACTACTGCTGTGCAAACTACTGTAGCAGTCATGACATGCATATGAGCATAAAATGGTGATGCTAATAAGAATGGTGATGCTTAATAAGAATAAAATGGTGATGCTAATAAGGCTCTGATGCTGGGAAAAATTGAAGGCAAAAGGAGAAGGGGAAGGCCAAGGATGAGATGGTTAGACAGCATCACCGATGCAACGAACATGAAAATGAGCGAACTCAGGAAGATAGTGGAGGACAGGAAAGCCTGGCGGGATATGGTTCATGGGATCACGAAGGGTCGGACACGACTTAACGACTGAACAACAACAACAACAACAATAAGAATCCTCGCCCAGTTGTCACCTTTGACGGTCTTCATCTTGTCCCCTTTGGGTGAGGGCACTTCCTTGAGCCACTGACTTTCAATCTTTCCATGAATTATTGGTGCTAATGAGCCAGGAAGGAACACAGAAAAAGTCAAGCGCAAGAAAGCATCTCTGTGGTTAAAAAAGAGAGCCTTCAAAAAAAGGAAATTGCCTTTTTTTTTCCCCAACACTTGTTTTCCCCTTCAGTGGCCCCATGGCTGAAAGAGCCAAATTGTTCCAGGTAGAAAATGCTCCGGATAAATGCCACGAAGCTTTAAAATTTGCTTTTCATTCAGACCATAAAGGGCAAACGACAAACTTGTGTGAGCATCCAAGCACAAAGAAAGGTGATTTTTGAGGGTGGGGAATCTCTAACAAACAACTCACTGCTGCCTTGTTTCTTTCATAGACTTCCAAGCCTCTAAAGGCAACACAAGCAGAATTTACTTCTCTTGTTCATTTTCTGAAGCCAAAATTGCACTTAGCGGCTCAACCACCACTCACTGTTCAAAAAGGTCCCTAGCTGCCACTTCAGCCCTTGAAAATCTGCTCCTCCAGACCGCAGAAGTGTATCGATTTAAACACGGCTCAGCAGAACAATCAAACCAAAACATAATATCTCACCATTCATCCCACACATATTCAGGCAGTCCTGGGATTCTGGGATTGGCCAGATACCTCTTCCTTTCAGTGAAACACTCCATATTTCATAGGCACCAACATGTTTCATTAAGGCCTGCAGGTCACCTGTCACGAACAGGTTCGGCAAGCCTCGCTTTTCACAGCCATTCGCATTGATCACAATAGCACCGTAAAGTACAGTCACTTAGCTGAAAAATGGTGCCCCAAGGCTACCAAGTTAGGTATCTAGCTGAGCTGGGATTGGAATTTGGGTTTCCTACAGCCAAACTCAACACTGTCCTGCAGCTGCACAAACCTCCAACACCTGCCAACAGTGATGCCCTTCAACAGTTCACATCACAACAAAGATGGCAGAACTGTATGCAAGAGAACAGACCTATCAGGGTGAAAGGACATGTTGTGCCAGCAAGCACATGTTCCTTCCATTTGCTACAGTAGTAATGGGAATACAGGATGGGGAAAGAGCATTTATAGGGAGAATCCATGAGTGAAAAGGTGCAACTTCAGGACCCAACAACTCTCCCCTAATTGTTTCCACCAGTTGGACATATTTTCCAGCCTCAGGGTCAACTTACACAATACAAGAAGTTGATTGCTTACTGCTTAGTGCTTTATGTTAGTTTTCTTCTCAGTGCTGCTGAGATCCACTCCTTCCTGCCCCGTGTGCCTACCCTGATCCACCCATGAACTGCCCATGAATTGCTCCCACTGTCACAGTACCTGCTCTGGCACAACATCCAGGATCCACTTGCTGGCATGTGGAGCCTCCAGCCATTTGCGCCAGCATGCCCAGAGCACACTTTTCGTGCCACCGTAACAGGATTTATGGCAGCAGATTCCCTCCTGCCACTGCTTCTCTCTTGTAAAGGAATACCCACCCACCCCCAGTATTCATATAGCAAACAAGGGGTTGGGAACTCCCTTTTTGGCTTATACCACATGGTTCTACTCTTAAAGTCCTAGGACATTCTACCTCTGAGTCTAACATCATTCAAGGGTAAACAAAAGATGACGAGGAGTAGACAAATTGTGAGACTGATGAAGTAGGGTTCATTAACAAACGTGACACTGTATCTCTTGATTTGAACAAAGATATGGGTAGCTTTCCAGAATTCTAGTGATAAACTAAGATGTGGGAGATGTCCCCTGAAAAACCAATGCTATGTCATGGAAGAACCTTGTCGTAACTTCTACTCAGGTCGTATAGAAGGTATCATCCCCCTGGTTCCAATAGCATCTCTGTCTACTGCATCCATAGGCAACTGCTGAACTAAAGGGTTGACTGGGTTAGTTTGGGTGATCATTTATACTGGATTAATTGATAGACTAATGACACAATCCTGTGCAGGGCCTATGGCAGTGGATCGCGAGATCCGCTGCCATAAATCCTGTTACAGTGGCATGAAAGGTGTGCTCTGGACATGCTGGTGCAAATGGCTGGAGGCTTCATGTACCAGCAAGCGGATCCTGGATGCTGTGCTAGACCAGGTACCATGGCAGTGGGAGCAATTCATGGGTGGTTTGGGGGAGGATCAGGGCAGGCAAGGGGCAGGAAGGAGTGGATCTCAGCAGTACTAGCACATGCCAAGATCCTATCCTCATTTTCCCGTTCTGACACCCCCCCCCCCGCCGAGACGTAATTCCTCTAAATAGCTGGTATAGGTCCGAGGAGACCCATTGACGGCCAGGTGGGCTATGGAGAGGTAAGTATAAAGTATTTTTACTTATCTCTTCTGGGCTGTCTGGTTCTCCCCCCCCCCAACCCCATTGCATGCAGCACATACTCTGGCTGCCCGGCTGCTCTGACAGTGTGGCTGCAACTGGTGGGGGATAGGATTGGGCCATTAGATGACTAACATTGGAAAAAAGGGAAATAACAAACAAGACGAAAGAAAAGCAAGTCAGTGAGCCAAGTGACATTTATATATCAGGTTAAACTATTTGGAAAAGGGAAATTTATGTTCCAAGGTTATAAAGACGCTAAAAGACTCTATTTAATTATTCCTTAGTGGAGCAGAGAAGTCCGGAAAGAGCATGATATGAGGACTAATGGACCAGCAAAAATGCAAAGTACCATTCAGCACTGAAGTAATTGGGCAGAACACAGAAAGAGACCAGGATAAATGATTACTTCATTAATTTTAAAATTAAAGGGCAAGATAAGGCAGTCGCTATCATAGAGTTATTAAGGTAAAACTGGCTAATCAGCACAATTTAAATGTAAAGATGCCTTCCAATTCCTGCCAATTTGATCCAAACATGGGCTAAAGTAATTCAATGTAACTTTATCAATCAATCTGTACTACCGATAACATGCATTCAGTCAGAGTCTCCTAATTTATTGCAGCTTTCAGTATACCAGCAATTGTACAAAAGGTTGAGAGTCCAGATTCCCTTTTGATAAGCTGATAGAAGTTTGGAAACGCATCACATTTCCTTGAAATTGAACCGTCGAACTTGTGAATGCATGGAAGCCATGAGGTGCTTTCTGGCACCAGCCATTCTTATCCTCATCACGTGTACTTGCTAACACGGGCCGCTGTTTGTATTTTCTTTCAAAGGCCAATTCACACTTTGAGTGGTGGCAGCTGAGTTTGCCGGTTCTTTCCCACATGTCTGCTAAGCCCCCATAACGTTTGAAGGGCAGCCACTTGAGAACACATTGTATCTGTGGCCAGTTAAGCATCCCGGATGTGTTCCCACTGTGTGCTTCCAGGTGCTTCTCAGTGGGGAGGGGGACACCTGGAAGTGGGGAGGGGGACAGGGCAGCACTGGGTGATCTCATCAGCAGGAATGCTCAGGTGCTGCCTTTTTTGATGACATCTTGCTGATGACATCACCACTCCTTTTTTAAAAAGATTTAAGCTAAGAAGTACAAGGGTCAGAAGGAAAAAAACTGAGACATTTGCCTAGGGGCATAAGCACCAGTCTGCCCTGTCAAGTGGTCAAAATGTTCCTATGTAAAATGTGAAAACTTTATCAGCTGGCTACTTGAATCAAAATGAATGATCACATGAACAAGGGTGAAAAGTGTTTGGTAATCCCACAGGAGATATGTGGGGGGGAGGGAAGGGATGCCTTCTTATTCACATGCATTCAATGGTGCAATCAGCCCTTGTAGAAATCAGAGGTACAAGTCTTGTGGGTTTTCATGGAGCAGAGCAGAGCAGAAAACTTGATCTGGCTGCATCATTGCATGCCCATCTTACAAACCTCAAATGAAATTTTAATGGCTAGATGGACCAATTACATTGAATTCTCAATGATCCTTGCTGAGACAGTTTTAAATGGTTGCTTCTTCTACAGACCTTTCCAGTTTTGTACTAAGATCATTTATCCCAAATCTGCTTCCCGTACCACTTTTAGCCTTTTCATGCTCCCTTTTGACCAGTTTGCTATTATTTTATTTCTCACATTTAGGAGCTGCCCTTCCTCCAAACGTTCAGGGTGGGGAGCATGGCTCCTCCCCCTTCGTTTATCCTCACAAGTAGGCTACTCTGACGGAGACTGACTGGTCCAATGTCACCATATAAACTTCATGGCTGAGTAGGAACATGAACCCAGGTTTTCCTGAGGCAACTCCAACACTGACTATTATACCACGCTGGTTCCTCATATAACAATAGCATGCTATAGATCAGGGGTGGCCAACCTTTCAACATGAATGCTCCTGGCCCTTTAATGGTTGTATAGATGAGGGCATTTCAGCAGGTGCAGCTGCTTTAGTAGCACCATCAGCACTTGCAGCTGCCAAGATTCTGGCTTCTACACAACTCTTAACAACACAGAGGCCCTAATTGGCCACCCCTGCTATAGATATTTGAGACCATCCTTTCTGTTATGTGAGAGTTTTGCGTCACTAACGTTTCAAACTCTGACAGTAGGTGAGTAACTTGGTCCATTTCTGTTGTGTTAGAGCAGCAAGTCCTACAGGTGGGTTTACTCCCCTGTAAGTCTTTGCAGGGGCAGGGCAATAGAGGCAGCACTCCAGGATAACGTCCACCCCAACCCAAAAATGCTGTTTTAAACGTAGCTGATTGCCCTGCCAGCTCCCCACTGGGGGGGGGGGGCTGCTGCCGCCTCCGCACGCCTCTCCAAAGCTCTAAACAGCGGCAATCACATTGAAATTCCACTTCCGGTTTTTGCCAAAAACCGGAAGTGGGCTTTGGAACGTTTGGTGCCTTGGGGAGGCCTGCAGAGGTGGCAGCAGCCCCTCCCCAGACCCTTTGGGGAGCTGGCAGGCCAGCCAGGTACGTTTAAAACAGCGCTTTTGGGTTGGGGCAGGTGCGAACCTGGAGCGCCACCTCTGACATTCCAGCTGCCCCCCCCTTAAGGGGAAAGCACTAGCACCCGGGGAAAGTGGTGGGTTGTGACCCACCACTTTGAGAACCACGATGTTAGAGGATAAGTGTTTCATTTGAAAAACTGGAACCATTTGGTCTAATTTTATGAAGTTTTGCAAAACGTTCTGCACAAGAACAACAGATAACATTTTCTTTATATGTTCTCTAATTCCAGTTTGCAAATCAATTATATTTCTGTTGGTCACAAAACAGTAGATGGTCCAATATTAGAAAAGTAGAGATACTCGCGCAAATTATTTCCCCCTTTTTTCCAGACATATAGTGGAATTTTGAGGAATGGATTACAGACCTCATGAAGTTCATTATTATTATTAAGCTTATTCATGCAAATAATTACTCACACAATTGTTCTACATGAATGAACAGTGCAGCATCAGAGGGTGGGGTTTGTGTGAGATCACAATTTATCTTTCATGCTTAGAAAATTTGCGTCTTGTGATTTGGGAAAAAGTAAACTTTGTGGTGTTAGCCATATAAACATTAGGGACAATAGATACACCATGCAAAGAATCTAGTTGTTGGAGTAGGAGAAATAAACATATTTTTTCTTTTACTTCAACATGGTGACCAGATTCTCTGCTAACTCCAGTCATATAATTTAATAAGCTGCTGCAGTTCTGAAACTACATCAGCTTAAACTGACATTTTTCATCTTCCGATTCCACTGGATTATAGAACAAAGCATAATGTAATGTATAATGTAATGAAAACTGTAATGTGAATCTGATGAATAGCCAATTTGCATGTGAACCTACCATGAGCACAGCTTTTTGGAATGTGAGATGCTTCCAACCATTCATACAACTGTATGTGCAATTTTTTTATCTATGGTTATATGCTTAAAATTGCATACCATCAAAAAACAGCCAGTTTGAAATGATAAATTTGCAGCCCAGTCCTATCCCCCGTCAGTCTATATCATGCAGCTATGCAAACAGAGCACGCAATGCATGCTGGGGGGGGGAGACAGGAGGCCAGCGAGAGGTAAGATCTTTTACTTACCTCCTGGTAGGCCACCTGATCACCAACAGGTCTCCTTTGCCCACACAAACTATTTTGCTGGTGTAAAGGCCGAAACACACCAGGCGCGTCCCACGTGCGTTGAGCACATTGCGGCCGGCTGCCCCAGCGTTCTTGCAGTGGGACTTCCCTCTGGCCGGAACGCCGAGGGCCGCCGGGAGCCGCCAGGAGGAACGTTCGCGTTGACGCCTCCCTTGGCCAATTCCCAGGTTTTGCCGCATTTGTTGCACTGTACGTGATGCACGCGAGATGCACGCGGGACACACTCGGTGTGTTTTGGCCTTATGTCTTAAGAGAGGGAGGGGCAAGTCTGGTTTGGGAAGGGGGATTGGATCCGGTGTGTGTGAGTGCCACCAAGATCCACCACCTCCTGTCCTTGAACTGCCCTCTAGTTCAGCCCACTCCCCGCCCCGAACCCGCCCCTCCACCACCTTACCTGCACTGGTGGAGTGTCCGGGCAATTCTGGCGCATGCACAGATCTTCTGGCAATTTCAGCTGGCAGTTCCATGGTGCACAACAGTGGCATGATGTTTGTGCCATTGCAAGGTCACTTATTGCAAGTGGATCACTAGATCGACTGCCGTACCTCCCCATAAGATTGGACCATAAATCATTGCAAATCTGGAGTCATCCCCTTCCTCACATTGGGAAATGATGGGCATAATAAGAGAGTCCAGAAGATTAATATTTGTGCATATTGTAATAATGCAGTTTGGGCCGCAATCCTATATACACTTTCCTAGGAGCAAGGCCCACTAGACACCATGGGACTTACTTTTGAGTAGACATGCATAAGATTGCACTGTTAGTGTGATTTCATTTCAGACACAGGAAATACTAATCAGTTTCTCTATGCAGAAACATCATTCTATGGTTGCACTCAATATTCACCACTTTGCAAACTATTCAGTCCGAGAAACCTGTGGTCAAGCTAGCAATTTCAGTAAAGTGGAATAAATATTTGGACTGTCCAACTATTCACCTTTTTCTCAGTCCTGTTCAACCTGTTTCTTCTGGATATTGCTTCAATTATATGGTGCCATGTTATTCATGGTGGCTTCTCCTTCCTGCATTGGCCACATAAGATCCTACCCGATCAGGAATCACATAGGGGAGTGGTTCCCAAACGTATCTGGCTCATGACGTCCCACAGCCTCTTCTTCCTGGTTCACGACGCCCCCGGTAGCTCCTCCTACCTGTTCTCCTGGGTGCCGCCATGTTGGATCTCACGAAATCTCATGAGATCCAAGGTGGCGGTGCCCAATTCTCATGAGATTTGGGCACCGCCATCCTGGATCTCATGAGATTTCATGAGGTCCAAGATGGTGGCACCCAGGAGAACAGGTAGGAGGAGCTACTGGGAACATCTCACAATGTGCTGCGACACCCTAGGGCAGGGGTGGCCAACCTTCCACCATTAGGGCTACTGTGTTCTTAAGAGTTGTGTAGAAGACAGAATCTTGGCAGCTGCAGGTGCTGGAGCCATTACACAGCAAAATAGCTGGCGGAAATCCGACGAGGCCCATTCGGGCGGCTGCCATTTACATTCGGGGAAGGAGACGAG
This sequence comes from Plestiodon gilberti rubricaudatus, assembly GCA_026170595.1. NCBI lineage: Eukaryota > Metazoa > Chordata > Lepidosauria > Squamata > Scincidae > Plestiodon > Plestiodon gilberti. The sequence goes on along the minus strand of JANXHW010000004.1, from coordinate 16,976,188 downwards.
CAACCACGCTGGCTGCCGGTGCACAGGATCCGACGGACGGCCATGGGCCGCCCGCTGGATCTTAGTTACTATTGGGCTGTGAAACACTACTTCATATGTCTTCATTATAGCATACCCAATATTGCGTTCTATAAGTAAGCATGAATAAATAAATATAAAATGAAACCACTTCAGCCAACTTAGAAGGACACAAAGGAATAAGTAAGTCCATCATTCCTGAATGATGTGCCATAAGAGAACTGCTAGTGTGTTGTGCAAAATAAACCAATTAGCAGCCCAACCCTAACTAATTCCCTGTGCGGTGATGCAACTGTGGCAAAGTGGTGCCCGCTGTATCCCTTGCAGGAGTTGAGGTTTCCAGAGGCCGCCAGAGGGCTGCTAGGTCTACTCAGATCTGTACCAATATTGCTGGAGCAAGTCCGCGTAGACCCAGGTTTGGGGGTCAAGGCCAGGAAAGGGGTTGGGATCCAGTGGATGCTGCTGCCACCGAATCTGCCCCCTTCCTGGTCCGGACCCGTCCTCCTCCTCACCTCCATTGCTGCCCCATTCTGCCCACCTCCTGTGTGCACTTACAGTATTATTATTATTATTATTATTATTATTATTATTATTATTATTATTATTATTAACAGTATTTATATACCGCTTTTCAACCTTTGCCTGCAGGTGTCTGGAGTCCTCTGATGCACTGAGCCAGCTGCTCACCACTTGTGGCAGCCATGCGCTCCAGCATGTCACCTTTTGCAACAGCCAGAATGCGCCAGATGTCACTGGAATACCCATTCCGTTGGTGTACGGCTCCAATCGGATTGGGCTGTTGGTAAAGAATCTTTAAAGTTGTAGTTCTTCAAATTAAATTCACAAACACAAAAAACCTTTACAGACTTTAGATATTCCTTACAAAAGCACGTTTCAAAATACAAATTGATTCAAGGAAAGAAAGTTAAATAAAGAAGGCTATAAATTATTCTGACAACTGAAGTTCCAATACCCAAGCAAAAAATCAATCAATTTGGGTATTCCTGCCATTTTTTTTCTTTTTTTACAGTAACAGGGTTTTGTCAAGGGGATATCATCGGATTCTATGATTCCATTCTAGAACTGAAGGAGTAGATGCTTTCCATGTCACTGCTGTAAGATTCTTGCAGCTGCTAGAATACTTTCAAATTACTTTCAAATGACCTACAACAAAATTAATTATTCTAAGCTCTGTGGAGCTCAAGATATCTGCCCTCACAGGGGACTGCCCACTGTGTCTTTGCTTGACTAATTGCATGACCCTCCCCCACTGCTGCCCTAAAATGGGGCAAGTAATTCTTCCACATCTCCGCAACACTTGTGATGACATCATTCAATAATAATAATGCAGAAACACATTCCACTCTTATAGGAAGTTGCTGATTGCATCTCAGTATGACTCCCTGCTCTAGATTTGCCTCCTTTCAATCAGTGAAAACTCCCAAATCAGAGACTCATGCAGAATTCTGAGATTGACAGCGCAATCCTGTGTAACCTTGCACTGGTGTAACAGTAGATGCACCGGTGTAAGTGCACGTACACTGGCATAAGTGCACTTACACCGGTGCATCTACTGTTACACCAGTGCAAGGTTACACAGGATTGCGCTGTGAGTAATTCTTAGCGATACATATGCTAAATTAACATGGGAAAAGGGCTTGAGTGAAATGTATCTTCAATTTTATTTCAAAAGGAGTGTACCTTTACAGTTTTCAGAAGTTTATGAGACACTAGAGAAGTACACAGACAAACAACTTGAGGAGGAAGTGTAGGAACACCATAAAGATTTGCAGATAGTAAGGCTGTCCACTGAGTAAAGGATCCTTAATTTAATACACACAAGTTATATATAATATTCCTTTTAATTCCCTATTACAGCAATATTCGACATCCAAAAAAGCCACAAAACAATATGCACTTAATTTTCAGACTTCTTCAATTAAGATCCCCCCAATTAATGTGTTAAAGCTTGAAATGATTCCCATACAGACTTAACATTGCTTCCCTTACAATTCTTTTAATTGATGCAACATATGGGGATTTTAATCATGCAGCTGAGATGATACCTCTGTGGATAAATATTTTTTCCTCCCCAGCATTTGTGGTCCCACAGTCATTCATTACATTTTTGAGGATCTTTTCACATACTGCTGAGAATCAGAGAGAGAAAAATGATTCCTCATTTATGTTCTTTTTGTGTGTGTGAAATGAAGCACAGATTTCCCCCACTGAGATCTCTGCAAGCTCCAGATGTACCCTGAAATACTCATCAAATCACATCACAGAGGTTTATAAACTGCATTCATTTTTGTTGCTGTGGGGACAACTGGATGTTGAGATGTTACACAGAAGAGATAAGAAGAAAGATGGGCAGCATAGGTTAACAGCATGAACTCCAAATCAAAGAGTCCCTGACTCAAATCTCAGCCAGGCTAGGGCTACCTGGTTGGCTGTTATCGCTCAAACCCATGTCTATATTAGGGGATAATAATACTAGACTCTCTTTCTGTGTATTTTTAAGAAGAATCTCATCTTTCTCCTACAAGTAGGATCCATATAATGTATAATGACATTTTAGTTTTCATTTTTAATTGGTTGTTTTTATATTGTTTTATTGACAACCACCATTATAATGTTATAATTTTAATAAAGGGGGGGGGACCCAGCCAATGCAGCAGATAATACAAATTTTAGAGGCAGGAGGGAAAGAAAAACTCTTGAAATTTGTTCTCTCCCCTCCAAAAACTTCAGTAAAAAAGACAGATTTTGCCTGTATCTAAAAGATAACAATGAAGGTGCCAGGCAGATTGGAGGAAGTTCCATAGTCAGTTCCATAGTCAGGGTGCAACCACAGAAAAGGCCCTCCTTCCAGTTTCCTCCTGCCTGAAGTCGGGGTGAGGGCACCCTGAAAACAGCCTCTGCTGATAGTCTAAGCAGCCTACCACTGATGTTGTTGCAAGTGAAAAGTTCCAGGTTCAGTCTGCATATCCAGTTAAAAAGGAACTCAAGTAGGAGGTTTGGGGGAAAGACCCCAGCCAGATGCCACAGAGCCACTGTGCGTGACAGCGCAATCCTGTGTAACTCTTGCACTGGTGTAACAGTAGATCCAGCAGTGTAAGTGCACTTATGCCAGTGTAACTTGGCGTACGTCGATGGATGCAAAACGGAAACCAGCGTAATCCCTCTCGGACGCCATGCACGCACAGTTCGGATGCAGGACGGACACCAGCACAACTCTGCCGGCGCAGGGGGCATCAAAGGGGTTTCCAAATGCCCCCAGAATGGCCCCTGCACCGGTGGAGTTGCACTGGCATCTGTCCTGCATCTGAACTGCGTCTGAGAGGGGTTATCCTGGTGTCTGTCCTGCGTTCATCAACGTATGGCAAGTTACACTGGCATAAGTGCACTTACACTGGTGGATCTACTGTTACACCGGTGCAAGAGTTACACAGGATTGCGCTGTCAGTGTAGATAATTCTCCAAGCCTCCTACTAGCTCAAAATAGGACAAACCCAGGGAAGGTAGTAAGTCTCTGGCAAAGTACATGCTTTGCATGCAAAAGTCCCCCATTCAACCTTCCCCTTGCAACATTTCCAGTTAAAATGCCAGGTAGCAGGTGTTAAGAAAGACCCTCTGCTCAAAAGTCTGGAGAAGAGCTGCCAGTCAGATTAGGTGGAACAGAGGAGGCAGTACGGAGTAAATGGACAAGACTGCTTCCTATCTTATTTGTTGCAATATTTAATGAGAAAGGGTATGTAGAGTGCTTGTATTGATGTTACATATTATTATTATCGTTGACCATAAGTCTGAATAAAGGTGTACCACATCCCTGCCCTAGAAGGATACAAAAGTTAAAATCTTTACTATGGACTGGAAAGATACCAATAATTAAGACAGTTGCTAATTTGCTAGAGCTGCAGAAAAACTTATGTCAGGGTATTGATTTATTCTAAGTTTATTACTTTTTAAGTTATGCAACTGACATTTTATATGATGCATTTAGAGTTACCTATTGTAACTGTGCTTTCTGCTTTCCCTTTGGTTCATGTTTGGCATGGTGATCGATCCTCAATGAATCTTAAGTAATTTGTCATGCATCGTGTTAGCTGAGATATTTTCTCATGAGCATACAGAGTTTTAAAGTCACACTCAGAAGCTGAAACAATACCTTATGAATAATTATAATGGAGAGATCTTGCTCACCCACCCTAGCACTCTCTTTCCAATATAATTTATAGTGACACAGACCCCTTCTGTTGTTCAAAATCCATGCTGTGGCGTAGTCAGCCTCTGGATTTGTGCCACTGGGGGTGGCAGCTGTGACGTCGGCGTGATGTCACTAGCCCCACCCCCTCCAGGGTCAACGTTAGTTTCTGGCCTTTTCCACCCAAACCGCCCCACCCCCTGGTGGTTTTTTGGCCGGAAAAGGGCTACTTTGGGCCCAGGTGGTTGCGCGGCACCGAAAAAAGCCACTGCAGCGGAAAAAGCTGGCACAGACGGCATTCATGCTGCACCCCCCCATTTGCCGCTGGCGGTGGGGGCCTTCAGCGCTCCTTGGGAGAAAGAGACGTTTTCCCTTTCCCCCAGGTAGAGCCCCAGCAGGCCCAACAGGCCTCTTTGGATGTGCGCCGGCAAAATGGCTGGTGCAAATCTGAGAAGCTGGTATAAGGCCAGTCAGACCCGGGATGGGGGATAAGATTCAGCGGAGCATGCCACCAATGATCGCTCCTGGGCCCATTAGGTCAATATGGGGGCCCCGGAACACCCCGTTCCACCCTCCCCCCGCCCCTGTCCCGACCAGCAGAAAACGTACTTTCCCCGGTGGGCGCAGCTCCAGGTCTGGCATGTTTATGACACCTAGAGCCGTTAGAGCCATTGCTCAACTGGCGTTTCTTTAGACAGAATTGCACCATAAGTTATCTGGGTACATAAATAAAAAAAAAACGTGGGCCCTATGCCTAGCCTTACAAACTGACACAATACAAAGGGATAAAAAGAGGGGGGCAATCCAAATCAGATACCAAAATGTTGAAACTGCATTATGATCTGCCGAAATGGCCACTGCATGAGATTGTTCTGGGAGGGGAAAAGGCAAATGGCAGCTGCTCCGAGATAAACTGATGGAGGGAACCGTGGCTGCTCCTTCTGCTGTAGCCTTGTGGCATCACAAGACATCACATATTTGCATTCTGATCAATGAGTATGATAATACTTGTATCAAGCTACACAGCAAAGGCACACACTTGTATCATTTTTGGCTTTTACCTTTAAATCCCATTTAGTGGAGACCAGGAACTTTGATCACAGGAACTGTGAAGAGAAAAGTTAACGATATGAATTCTATATACCTGCATCTTTGAATCATATTGTACATAACAAGCACACTGTTTTTGAAATTGGGCATCAGAACCAGAAAGCAAACTTTAAAATACAAGCGGGGTTCAAATCTTGTCTCAAATTCTTTGTTTGAGCTGCTTTATTTCATGGGTTAGAAATGTCTATGCCAGTCAATAAGTGAAGCTATGACTGGGTTCTGGAAGGAGAACCTCCCAACTGGCACAATGAGTGACTACCTACCTGGAATGAGTGACTTGGAAGGCATGCTGGGTGTGTTTTACGCTGAGTAGAGTGGCACAGTGGGTTAAACCGCTGAACCATGAGCTGTCGATCGAAAGGTCGGCAGTTCGAATCCGCAACGGGGTGAGCTCTTGTTGCTTGGCCAGCTCCTGCCAACCTAGCAGTTCCAAAGCATGTCAATGTGAGTAGATAAATAGGTACCGCTTGCAGGAAGGTAAAAAGCGCTCCGTGTTCCAGCCGCATGCTAGGCGCTGCGGCAAGGAGAGTCATGCCGGCCACATGACCACGGAGGCGTCTTCGGACGACGCTGGCTCTTCGGCTTTGAAATGGGGATGATCACCACACCCTAGAGTCGGACATGACTGGACCTTAATTGTCAGGGGTCACCTTTACCTAGCCTTCTTTAATACATTTACATAGAGCGATAACTCCACCTGCTGATAGTGAAGGAAATCTCTACAATGCATTGCAGTGCGGTCCAATTAACTCTTATGCTCCTTGAATGCAATGACATTACGATTGTTCTTCCTACCTTTGGCTTTTTGCTCTTTACTAACTATTGAAGTTCACTTGTCCTGACACACATTTATTCGTAACATGTTTTGTTGTGCTTTTAGAGCTAAGGCGAGATTTAAAAAAAATGTTAGAAACACTCATCGTTGGGTGAAAAAAAACGCCTCTGCTAGAATGGCTGTCATACACTTCCTTTTTCAACGCTGAAACTCAAGAACTGTCATGCATCTAACTAATACTGAGAGTCTTTTTTAGAATATAAGTGGCATTAACATCAGCTTTCTATTGAAGCCTGTTTATTTCCTTGGCTAAAGAAAGTGGGAGCATTAACTTTGTGGGTTTGTTTTTCTCTCTTTAGTAAACAGTTTTTAGCTCCCTGGTCTACATCTGAATATTCCATAGCAAACTTTCTATTATAGAATAAATATATGTGGTCTGTTTCTAGGAAGAAAATATACTGTATGCATGTGCACCGACCTATGGACATAAATGCACACACATTGCTGTCCAAACAAAAGTATGTTTCATACATATATGTGTTTACACATACACAGTCCACATTCCATTAAGCATGCTTTTTAATGCAGACATGCTTCTGTGGCTTGTTTTTAACTGAAACGGGAGCAGAATTGGAGCCCTCATGGATCAGAATGGAGCATAGAGGGCTTTATTGGAGCAAGGGGGCTTTAACCCCTTGCCATGTTCCCTCTGCAAACTCCTTGTTGCCTCAGAAGGGAAACTGGAGTACGCTGTATATTACATTTGATTGGATGTATTTTCCCTTTCTAAAGAACTAAAGAGCCTCTTGATGAGAGTGAAAGAGGAGAGTGCAAAAGTTGGCTTGAAACTCAACATTAATAAAACTAAGATCATGGCATCTGGCCCCATCAATTCCTGGCAAATAGAAGGGGCAGAAATGGAAGCAGTAACAGATTTTACTTCTTTGGGTTCCAAGATCACTGCAGACGGAGACTGCAGCCATGAAATTAAAAGACGCTTACTCCTTGGAAAGAAAGCTATGGCAAACTTAAACAGCATAATAAAAAGCAGAGATATCACCATGCCAACAAAAGTTCGTATAGTCAGGGCGATGGTGTTCCCAGTAGCAATGTATGGTTGCGAGAGTTGGACCATAAGGAAGGCTGAGCGCCGAAGAACACATGCTTTTGAACTGTGGTGCTGGCAAAGACTCCTGAGAGTCCCTTGGACTGCTAGGAGATCAAATCAGTCAATCCTAAATGAAATCAACCCTGACTGTTCCCTGGAAGGACAGGTACTAAGGCTGAAACTCAAATATTTTGGCCACCTAATGCGAAGAGAGGACTCTCTGGAGAAGACTCTGATGCTGGGAAAAATTGAAGGCAAAAGGAGAAGGGGAAGGCAAAGGATGAGATGGTTAGACAGCATCACCGATGCAACGAACATGAAAATGAGCGAACTCAGGAAGATAGTGGAGGACAGGAAGGCCTGGCGGGATATGGTTCATGGGATCATGAAGGGTCGGACACGACTTAACGACTGAACAACAACAACAACAACAACACATTTTCCCTTTCCCATTTTCAGAGCCAAAACCAGCAGGCTTAAAGGTGACCTGACCAGCACTATCCCACATAGCAATTTAGGCTTCGTTCTCTGCAAAGACTTGAGCAGGACTGATCCTCACCCATACTGAAGTTTTTTGTTTTACTGCATTTGTAGTCCCTTTGGTGATTCTGATGTATGCTCTGCCTGCAGGATTCATTCCGGTCCAATAAGGCAAATTTGCAAGCACAAATCTGTAAAACTACCTTATTTACATCATAAAGAGCAAATAAGAGTAAATTTGTTTCCTCAAACCTCATAGAAGCTGTTTTAAAGAACCAAGATGTATTCAGAAAATAAGGGCCCAACCCTCACTAGGCTTCGCACTGTCGTAAAGGCATGTGCAACAGCGTACATGCCTTTACAATGTCGCAAACAGCATGGTGCTGGTGGTCATTTTGAAGACGCCATTGCAAACAGTGACAGGAGTTCTGGCATTCTGCCACAGAAGGTGACCTGCGCTGAAGCAGGTAAGCCATCACAGGAGGTGGGGGATGTGTAGGGGGTAAGAATGGGGCAGGGAAGGGGAGAAAAGGGGAGAATCTGCAGGGAGGGCGGGATGCAGAACAGGAGAGGGAGGTGGTGGGTCGTAGCAGAATCAATTTGTGCCAGATCTTAATGTTCCCTTTCACTTACTTTCCTTGGAACTATGCTGGCGCAGATCTCAGGAGACCCATGGAAAGTTCCCTTACCTCAAGGAGGCCTCCGACCCCCCCTCCCAAGATGCAGTGCACGCTCCATTGACGCAGTTGCATTGGCAGGTGGTTTTGTTAGAATTGGGATACAAACCGTGCACCGACATTGGGGAAACATAGTATTACAGTAGGTATGTGCCTTAAAGCCCAAACCTATCCTGGACCAGTTCAGACCATGCTGCAGTGCTGGTGCGGTCTCCACTCCACTGCATGCTATGGGCCGCCCAGGGACCAGGCAACAACAGAGAAGTTAGTAAAGGTATTTTGTACTTACCTACTCCGCTGCTGCCTGGTTCCCAGTGGGCCTCCTCAGATTTGTGCTGTCTCATTTGCTGGCATAAATCCAAGTAGGTCCAAAGTGGGCATGCTCAGCCCAGGGCACGGGCATAAGATATCAATGATGATGTGGCCATCATCACCACCAATATTTGCCCCCAGCCCGCCCTCAACGTGCCCGCAGCCCAGTCTGATCCCCGCTCTGATCCTCCCCAAACTGCCCAAGACCCACTCCCTCTACCAGCTTACCTGGAACTGAGGATAGTCAGGGTAGTTGTGGCACATGGATTGGGGCCTCCGGTCGTTTGCGCTGGTGGTTCCATCACGCATGGCAGCAGCATGATGTTTGTACCATTGTAGGGTCATTTATGACAACAGATCATGAGACCCTCTGCCATAAATGGCCCATAAGATTGGGCCATTAGTGTTGGTGTCCTTGTGTTGCCAACTTTACAAATCAAGGTGAACTGTTCGGAATACATTCAGAGTGGGTGGCCTGGCACAGTGGCGAGACTCTGAGCTGGGAATCAGGACTTTCCTAGTTCAAATCTCTCATCTGCCATGAGCTCACTAAGTGGCCTTGGGCCTCAGCTGCAATATGGGACTAAAAATATTTACTGAACTTACAGAGTTATGGTAACTTCAAGATAATACATGTGATGCACTTTGCACTCTCAGAAAGCTTTATACAAATACAAAGTATTACTATTGGGTTTTTTTTTCCAGTTGTTGGGTGGATAGTTGAGTAGAGAGCCCTTAAGCGGTAGCCCCAGAGTTCAACTGCCCTTCAACTCATGTGGTTATCTGGGTTGTCTGCTCCTAAATCCAGCTTGTTCCTGAGAAAGACTTTGTCTACAACTTACTTACAGAGGATAATTTATGAGTCAGAAGTGTACAGCTTCTACAAATACAAATGCAATGGTACTAGAGATCACAGACAAAGGGGTTATGTAAGGTGCTACCTTGGACTGATTCCATTCAGTGTACAGTACAGCAAAATCCTGAGTACTTTGGCAATGATTCTGTATGGTACCTAGCTGCCTAGCCCAAGTCTGTTCAGCCCCTTGGCGACATCACAGCAGCCAAGCCAATGGCAGTTAAATACTCCATGCTACTTTCCCTTGCCAATCCCAACTGTAACATCAGAGTTACTCAGTTAATAACAAGGCAGCAGGAAAGATCATGCTCAGGAAGATTGTAAGAATGAAAAGGTAAGTTGATAAGAAGGGTTTGTGGTTTGGAAAAAAATTATGGCAGGTGTCACTGCACTCTCGGTCACATTTCCTATACCATTTTTCCAGAATCAACTTTGGACCTCAAACTCAGCCACACAAGCAGCTTCAATGCCATGACCCCTCCCCACACACACATTGACATATGAAGGAAACATTTCCACCTTTCCATGCAAAGCTGATTCCAACGCATGGCATCGTGGAAACTGAAATGCCCTGTTTTTATGACCTTGCTATAACTATTTAATGCATCATTCATTCCAAGTTCCGTGTGTGTGTGTGTGTGTGTGTGTGTGTGTGTGTGTGTGTGTGTGTGTGTGTGTGTGTGCGTGCGCGCGCATGCGTGTGCACGTGCTAGGATCACTAATAGGCAGTAGGATAAAGCACAGCACTCTCAGCTCATTTGCCGTCATCATACAGCCCTTCCAAACAGATCTGTTACAGATAATGGAGATCATTAATACACCAAGTGGAAAAGAATAAACCATTCAAGGAGCTGTGACTAGTCAGAGATCAGTAATCCTGGATTAGCACCTTGAAATAACATAGGTTGAAATGTTGTGTAGCCCTAATTACTTTCGTGATTGGCATCTTCACTGTGCTTCTCCTTTCCTTGCCACCAGATAAGGTGTAATAGCTGCAAACCTGCTCTTTTAGAGTCATGGCTATTCTCATTAGATATCAAGCAGGAAAGGGGGAACCACATTTTTGGTTCAAAAGCGGTGCAAAGGTAAGAGAGACTGAACAGTCCCATGCCCACCACTTATCTCCCAATAGCCTCATCCTCAAAGCATTTTCTCCAGTTAGAGATCCACTTTTATTAGACCAGGGTGCAGTTGAGGGGGAGAGCAGAATTCCAGGATGGTGATGGTGTCAGCCGGAGGAGCACTCAGGTGCTGCCTTTGAAACTTTTTACAAAGGATCTTAGCCAAGAAAAAGCATCAGGCTCAGCAGGAGGCAGACTTTGCCTACAAGTGCAGACCATGGTCTTTCCTAAAGACTGCCTGGAGATGGTATGTAGCTCATGTTACATTAAGGCTGAACTCCTATATGCACTTACATGGAAGTAAGTCCCACTGGACTCAATGGAACTTTCTTCTAAGTAGACATGATTAGGATTGCACTGTTAGGCTGCAATCCTATGCAGCTTTTCCTGACAGTCATGGCTAGGCATACCAGATCTCCAACCGGGACAGAGTGCTAGACCTTTAGGAGAAGGAATCTCGGCAGGTGTAGCTTGTTAAACCTTAGAGCACAATCCTAGGCATGTGTCATTGTTAAACCTTAGAGCACAACCCTAGGCCATTGTGTACAGTGGGATTTGCTTCTGAGTAGACATGCCTAGGATTGTGCTCTAAGGTTTAACAAGCTACACCTCCCCCTAACCCCTTTGATCACATAGGATCAATGACTCCATATCCACGGATTCGGTATCCGCTAGGGTTTGCAGGAACCTAATCCCTGGGGATACCGAGAACTGACTGTACATAGTTTACTTCCAAAAATATCTAGAAATAACAATGGATAAACTGGTCACAGGAAAAAAAGATCTTCTAGTTTTTGAATCTTTAGCAAAGTTTAAAGGGATGCAAAAAAAAAAAAAGTCAGCTTTGAGTCGACTTCCAGCATAGAAGGGAGTGTGGCACTACATGTATGGAAAAGAGCCCCGACATTTTTTTTTGTCTTTGGATCAGGGCTTTATACCACAAGATACCATCCCATGATCACTTTCCTGACGTGAGAAGCAGGACGCACAGATTTCTCAGCAAAAAACGAAATATAAATGACTTTATCACAACGGTCTGAAAAATAGATTCTTAGTTAGGCAACTGTCCTAATATAATATTCTAGCCAGACAATGGCAGCCAACAGATTACAAACACTTTTGAACAATGCCAAAGCTATATGAAATATAAATTGCCACTCAAAAGAATGGAGATATTCACTCTCTCACATTATATTAAATTAATAGTCTTGGAAATAACCCAAGGAAGACAATTTCCTCTCTGTTCCTGAAGGTGAAAAGGGTATGTTCAAGGCAAAATTGCTTTGAATCTAGCTTTCATTTCTTGGTTTAGAAAATTGTTTTACAGGATTCACAGTGGTTTGACTCTGGTATTGCTGAAATAGACATGGGAGGGGGACATTAGGAAACAGTAGAAAGAAAAGTAGCTTTTTATGAGAATGAGAACGTTCAAATGCTGGCATTCTCTTTATCAGAATCAATATTGACTGCTAGAAATGAGGATATAATCAGATATCCTACGGAATCTGAACAAACTGAGCAAGATAGGAATACTGCAACCACTGTCAGCAGGAACTGAATTGTGGAATGAACACCGATACTGCCAGCATCACAGGAGGCCCTAATCACATTGCTGCATTGCTCCCAAAGCAATGAAGAGCTAGCGAGTCTTGGCAACATGCAGATAGTGAGGGTGGCAACATGCAGTGACGTGCAACAGCATTCCCAGAATTGCGCTCGCTGACACTGGGGGGAAGGGGTTTTGGGGACTCATCAGGGGTTGTGCCGGCCCTCCGGAGGGTGCCGGGGGGTGGACCCCTCTGTGGGCCTCCATGCACCCCAGATTAGCTTCAAAGGCGATTTGAAGCAACTTCCGGTTTACTTCCTGGTTTGGGCGAAAACCGGAAATAGCTTCAAATTGCCTTAGGGAGCTAATCTGGAATGCGGGGAGGCCCGCAGAGGGGGTCTGCACCCCCCTGCACCCTCTTGAGGGCCAGCACAACCCCTGGTGAGTTAAAAAAAACCTTTTTTCCCCCGTAAAGGCAGCTGGGGCTTGACATGGGGTAAGAGGATGAATGTTGCGTTACCTCGAGGAGACCTCCAACAACCTCCAGCCCCCACACTGAATACAGGGGAGCCTGCCCCGGCTCACTGGATCGCAGTGTGGGGCCTTGAATAGGCTTGGGCCCAATTTTTGTTTTGTTTGCTCTTTTTACCCCAAGCCAGGCTGCAAAGGTCATCATTTATCTAGGCTTCAAGTTTAGGATTTTGTGTGCTTTGCTGTAAAGTAATTACCTGGCTCCCTTTGCTGGAGGTTATTAGTAACTGCATCCAGTTTTGTCAAACTATCTTTTGGGTCCATCTAGCCAGGTACAGGCATTTTTCATCTTTTGGGTCCATCTAGTCAAGTCCAGGCATTTTTCATCAGCCTGCTGGTGGTTCTTTTCTCAACCCCCTTCCCCATTTTGTTTAATTCCTTTTGCTTTGGGGTTTTTAATAAGCTGGTTACATTTTGACCTCTTTACCTGCCTTGTCCACATTCACCATTACTTCAGTGGGTCGTCACATACAATCACTAGCAGGTGCTACTGCAATTAGGTTTTTAACAAGAACCACTGGGCTCCTTGCTTTTCTGGGAGGGGTTGTTTTTTCCTATATGCCCTCCCCACCTGATTTCCTTAGCCGGGGATGGTGGCAGCAGATAGATCTATCATTTACCCTCCCCCGTTCAGCTGCTGACCCAGTAAACTTGGGAAGCAGAGAGCAGAAAGGGGTGCGCTGCGTGCTAACCACCAGGTGCAACGCTCCTTGGTTGACCTCTGTACTCGTCTCTGACACCAGCATTGGGGGGAAGAGCACCACAAGCCAGGAGATCCTGCTCGTGACAAGGCAGGCAAGCACATGCCAGCAGGAGAACATCATTCAATTTTGGTCCCCACCAGAGCTTTCATGCAATATGAGAGGGCACAAGCAGACAGCCCTTGCTGCAAGGGCAACCCAGATGTTAAAGGAAGGTTTTTCTCTGGTACACAACAAACTGGGCAGGAAACTTCGCTTCCCATGTCTAGCTCCACACACAGCCACTTCCGGGTGCTCAACAACTCAGAAGTTTCCAGCATTGACGTGATAACATCACTGCTGAATGTCTGACCCCTTTAAACAAAAAGATTGTCTACCCCTGCTGTAGCAGATAAACGCTAGTGGGCGATGAAAAGTCATTGCAACGAGCTTCTCTATACATTTTCCCTGTATAGTGCTTTCCTACTAAATCAGAAACAGGCCTTCTGTGAATGGAAGAAGCTTTTAGTTAGTGGAATCTAAGCCTTTGGATCCAAGCCAGCAATGATAACCTGGATGTTATTTGTCTTTTTAATATAAATAGTCCTGAATTTGCCTATTAAATCTGGAATAATAGATGGGAAAGAAAATGAAAACAAAGTTGAAGGAAGAAAAACATGCAAACCTGAAGCAAACTGGGCAAAATGCCCTAGCAAGCACAATTACCATGCCCCGCACGCAATTCTCCTCAAGGGAGAAGATAAAAGATGGAATGAGACACATGTGCAAGATGTGAGCAGATGTTACTTGTATTAGTTAACACTTTATTGGAATGGTGCACGCTTAATTAGTACAGCAATAAAGGGTACGCTCCCTAGTGTAACAAAGGACGTAGAACAGAATGCAACAATGCAGTGTTGGGAAATACAGTCGTCGTTACACTTGTCCCTTCTGTGTACATGCGGAAGGTCTACTCTAATCAGACATTACACTGAGTGCATGTAGAGAGGGTAGTGGTTTCACAACCACTGGTCTGATACCCACACATGTTTGATGTTACCTGCAAAACAGCCTACCTGTGTACAAATCATATCCCCAGTCATGCGAGGATGAGTGCAGTTTGCATGCACACACTTTCTTTTGTAAGTCATACCGAATGCGCATACGGGCAGGAGTGGTGACTAATGAATGCAATCTCAATTGCCTTCCCACAATGCATGCAACGTAACCTATTATCAGGTCTAAAGACTCAAACAACACATTCAGGGGAGTCCCACAACTATTATTAATTAACAGTAGTTTATATACCGCTTTTCAACAAAAGTTCACAAAGCGGTTTACAGACAAAATCAAATGATTAAATGGCTCCCTGTCCCAAAAGGGCTCACAATCTAAAAAGATGCAGAAGAACACTAGCAACAGCCACCAGAAAAGACACTGTGCTGGGGTGAAAGGGGGGCATTTTCTCCAGATTTCTAGCCTTGGGAGAGCAGCATATGAGTGGAAGAAGGGAGAGTGGAGAGGGGTTGCTTAAGTCTTTCCCCTCCTGTTGTTTTTTGGTCTAAAAATCACCCCACCCCAAACTATTTTTTTTCATTCATGGGGTAATATATGGAGAGCCTGTATATTTCTCCCTGCAAGTGAAAAAGCAACCCAGGATGAGTGAATCTAAGTGGGAACATAAGAAAAACCCTGCTGGAGGAGATCAAAGGACCATCCTAGTTCAGGATCCTTCTTCCCGCACTGTTCCACCCGCTGTTTCTGGGAAGCCCACAAACTGGAGAGAAAGGAAGACTTCTCTCCTGTCATAGCTCCCAGGCAACTGGTATTCGAACCAAACTGGAAGAGTCCAGACAGAAAATGGCTAAATAGCCCATGCCCATCTCCACCTGATTTTCTTTCACACCACCTCAGGCTGTCCTGGGCTAAAACACACATACAAAAGAAACAATTATGGACCTCTACTTAATGTGTAGCTTGAGCCTAAAATGGCAGTGAAAATGACCATTTTTAAATCCCCCTTTGTGACAATGCTCCAAATCAGTAGAAAAGAAAGAAAAGGTGATTTCCCTTCCCCCCTCCCCAGCTCTGGCTCTAATTGCTGTATCATTAACTGCTGACAGCTCTGTAGGAACCCTGACTATTCAAAGAGTTTAGACCATGATTGCCTCCTGTTAGCAGAAATTCCAGAAGAATTAGCAAAGAAGCTTTTTTTAAAAAAAGAGAGATTGCATTTGCCACCTGCAAATATTCAGCTTTATCCACTTATTCCTCATGTTATGAATCCTATGTAGGGTATGGAAAGCGATGCACTAGACCAGTGGTGACCAACCCGTGGCACGCCATGTGCCACATTTTATGTAGATAATCTTAAGCGTGCCACTTAAATAAATAAACAAACCAATATTTCTAAGCTAATGAAAATATTTAAAGCACCGTGACAGTGCAAGAAGAATGAGGCGCAGTGGGGTACAGAGACCTCCTCTAGTGCCACAGGCTTGGAAAGGTGCGCTGGGGTTGAGAAATAAAGAGGGACTTCAGTGCTCGACTTAGGCAGAAATGGTGGCACGTGCCACTTCAAAAGGCTCGGCGTGCCACTAAGTGGCACACGTGCCATGGGTTGGCCACCTATGCACTAGACTGTATCTCTCATTTTCAAAATGTGAGAAATCACCATCGTCCAATGAGACTGATCAGCGCTGCAGTAGTTTCAGAATAGTCAAAAGGAAATACTCTTTGACCATATAAATCTACATGGAATTCCTTGCCAAAGGATGTGATGATGGCTTTTAGAAAAGATTAGACAAATTCATGACAGACAGGTCCATCAATGGTTATTAGGCAGACATAGCGTATCTCCAAAGAATACCTCATATTTGAGAAATACGAGGCTTAATTCCTCACTTGTATGGTTCCTGGATGCATCTGGTGGTCCACCGATGGAAACCGGACGCTGGATGAGATAGACCCTTAAGCTGACCCAGAAAACGTCTTCATATAGGTGTGATGCTTCTTTTAGACTTTCCTCCAAGGCTTGCCAAAGGGGCTTGCCAAAGAATCTGTCAGTGTTGCGGTGAATCCGAAGCATCATTTAGGCATATGTTCTGGTCTTGTATGATGAGACGACCTTTTGGGGTGGAGATTATTTGTTGCATTAATCATGTATTACAAAAATCGTTATTTGTGGTCAGTTATGTTCTTTTGAATTATTTACCTAATTTGTAGAAGTTATCTGCAGGACAATGGAAATGGACTCTTTGTATCCTTACTGTAGCTAAAAGACTGAAATTGAAGTGCTGGAAAGATAAGTCCCTCCCACTATGCTTCAAAGAGTGAGGACCTTTTAACTCTATCAACATTTGAAGCTATAGTTTATGGGGTAAGGGGAAATAATTCCACTTTCCCCTCTGAAGCCACTTTCCCGATCTGCCCTCCTTTTTTGCATGGCTGCACCAGCAGAAGGTGGTGGTGGAGGAGGGATAGGATTGGGCTTTGAATGTCTGCCACCATGCACATTAATGGGAAAAGTAAAGAAATTGTATATTTACCCTAGAGCATCGGTTTTCAAACTGGTGGGTCGTGACCCACCAGGAGAACCAGATGCTGTCCCCTGCCACCTTTAGGGGCGGACACAGCATGGCTGTGATGGGGATCTCGGGGATCGCCGCTGCCATCAGGAAAACAAAGTACTTTAAACACATACCAGGGGTCCTGCAGTACTCCGCAGGGTTTGGGGAGGCCCGTGCGCCCCTCTGCAGGGCTTCCCGAGCTGTAGATCACTGAAGAACGGCAATTATGACCACTTCCAGTTTATGGAGAAAATAATAATTGTTCTGCGGCAATCTATAGCTCAGGGAGGCCTGTAGAGGGGAGCGTGGGCCTACGCGAACCTTCCGGAGGGCTGCAGGACCCCTGGTAAGTGCAAAACAAACCTTTTTCCTACCGGTGGCAGCAATCCCTGGGATTTCCACTGCCTCTTCCCACGGCCACAACTACTCAAAGTTCTCTCCACCTCGCAGGAAGAACTTTGAGAACCACTGCTCTAGAGGATATAATGGTGCAGAACGCAGGAAGCACCATGACAGCAATAAACAGAAGCATCCCCTATGTGCTGTGTGTGTGTGTGTGGGGGGGGGTTTGGAGGATCCTAGCAACAATTAATCAAAGTAATTATACAGCTCAGGTAAGACATAATACTTCAACACAGCCGTTCTGGTGTGCACAGGGGCTGCATGTAAACACAGAGTTCATTATACATAGGAGTTTCTTTATCCTCTTCCACTCGCTGTGCATACAAGCAGGATTTCTGGATTTCAAACACAGGCTGCCCCTATGCATAGATATTACTTTTGCACATCAAACGCTCACAGTGACTTGCTTTATGCCCATCATGTGCCCAGAAGAGCCTGCGTTTGGCAGGGAAGATAATCAAATATGGTCCACAAATTGCCAAGATTTAGTTTTATTTTGTCCGATTCTCATGTCTGCCTTTGCTGACATTTGAGATATTCTACTTAAAACCTAGAAACTTAGGTGAGTCATACCCTCCTAGCACTTAAGCACATTCACCAAGTGTTAGCTGCCTCTTGAAAGCTATTAGTGATGTCATGAGGTAAATTATTCTCTCAATTGGTTTTTTGTTTTCAGCAATGCTATAGAAATGCAAGTAATTTGGCCTTATTTATTTATTTCTAGACTTTGAAAAATGCAGTTCAATAAGCTTTCAGTTCTCAAAAGAACAATAAGAAACGTGTTGAAACTACCAAACATCTCTTAGAGCTTCTGGGTCAAAATATTCAGAGTGCTTAACTAAAAAGCAATCTGATTTCTAAGAAATGCTGAAAACACACAGTTTTATTTAGGCACTAAACACACTTCAGAAATGTTACGAGCATTCAGAAGTCTGAACTTGGGGGCCCTATAAGTGCATGAATAACTGTGTGACTTGTACATGCTTCAATGAACACCTTGGTCTGAATTCATGGCCCTCACAATGCCCATTATATTTTGTTCCTGCATATATTTGGCACTTCGCAATTCCATGGTTGGGTATTTGGAACTTCAGCGGTTCATTACTTCCCCTTCATTAGGAAACTCAGCAGGTTACAGTAACCAGTAAATTAGTGACCAGATTTTTCAGAAAGAAATTCTAGACAATGAACTACTGACTACGAACTATTGGACATCGAACACCTGCTCCTGTAGATTTTAATGCAGCCCTCCCATACACACATCCCCCCCCCCCACTGAAGGCCACAGCACCCAGGGATCATAGGAGTTACACAATGGTTCCTATACATATGAGAGGGTGTATTAAATTTGTAATTTCCTCTTAGGGTTGCCAGGTTTGTTTTTTTCATAGACAGATGCTCTTGTCTTTAATATATGCACAATGAACAACAATAAAAAAAGATAATCAGTAATGGTGCTTTTAGCCTTTTGCTGTAAGAAAAGTTGCACCTGATCAGCTAAATTTCTGCTTTTGTCTGTAGAGGCAAAACTACTTCCTTCACTCTTGTTTCAATACTGAATGGCAAAACCAAGAGCTTGGGAAGTGCCCCAGCAAAAAAGTAAGTACAATTTCCTGCAAGGATACCACTATGTAAAAAGGCGCCTGAGGGGGGACATGATTGAGACGTATAAAATTATGCATGGGATGGAGAAAGTCTATAGATGAAAATTCTTCTCCCTCTCGCACAACACCAGAACCAGGGGACATGCACTAAAATTGAGTGGAGGGAGAGTTAGAACGGATAAACGAAAATATTTCTTTACCCAGCGTGTAATTCATCTGTGGAACTCCTTGCCACAGGATGTGGTGATGGCACCTGGCCTAGATGCCTTTAAAAGGGGTTTGGACAGATTTATGGAGGAAACGTCCATCACAGGTTACAAGCCATGATGGGGAAAAGCAACCTCCTGGTTGTAGGAGTAGGTTTTCTCTGTGCCAGGTGCAAGGGAGTGGCAGCAGGAAACAGGTTATCTTGTTGGCTGTGTGCTCCCTGAGGCATCTGGTGGGGCCACTGTGTGATACAGGAAGCTGGACTAGATGGGCCTTTGGCCTGATCCAGCGGGGCTCTTCTTATGTTCTTATGGGTGTAGTAATCATGTCCCAGTTGACTATATTCATATGCAAAGAGTTTTAACTCCTTAAAAGTGTTAATAAACAGGGAGGTACGGTATGGGTGCGGCAGGAGAGGCAACCCAGCCCCCTCATAGTTCACGGAAAAGAGTCACAGCCTAACCATGAGATTGCTTGCGCAATACTCGCTTGCACCTGAGTAAGCAGGTAGCACGCACGCAACCTCACAGTTAGCTGCGGCTCTTTTCTGTGAACTACAAGGGGGTGGGGTTGCCTCACTTGCCGCACCCGCACCACATGTCCCTGTTAACAAGGAGCACAAAACTGCAACACTCTATGTCAGGCAATTGTCCAGATAAAAGGAAGAACTACACCCAATAGACAGCCCAAGCCTATGAAAGTTTACTGAACAACATCACTGTGTTTGATGGAGCTTATTCATTCCAAAATAAAAGCCAGTGTGGTGTGGGGATCAGAGTACTGGACAGTGGCGTCGCTGGAGGTGGGGCAGAACACTAAGTTCCGTACCGTGCTGACCTCTGTTACGAGGTGGCCCCGCCCCTTCGCCTTCAGAGCCATTCAGTGGGGCGAAGGCAAAGCGCAGGGAGTCAGGTTCACATTCTGCCTAGGATGCAGCAGCCACTGGCCCTTTAGGCCGGCGCCACATCTTAGGCAGGATCAGGCTGCCCATAGTAGAGCACATTCTTGGCATGCAGAGATCCAAAGCTCAATCCTGAGCATCTCTAGTTAAAAGGATCAGGCAGCAGAACGTTTGCCAGAGACTCTGGGGAGCTGTTGCCACAGAATAGACAATACTGGGCTAATATAAACACTCAGTATTCATATTTATTGTATAATTCGTATTTATGGTGTAAGCACTGCCAGTCCATCCATAAGGCCACCTGGTGAACATAAGAAGAGCCCTGCTAGATCTGGCCAAAGGCCCACCTAGTCCAGCTTCCTGTATCTCACAGTGGCCCCACCAGATGCCTCCGAGAGCACACAGCCAACAAGATAACCTGTTTCCTGTTGTCATTCCCTTGCACCTGGCACAGAGAAAACCTACTTCTAAAGCCAGGAAGTTGCTTATGGCTTGTAACCTGTGATGAACTTTTCCTCCATGAATCTATCCAGGTTGCATGATGCAGGTTGCATCAGCGGCAGATTGTGGGGGAGGGGGTCCAAGAGTGCAGTGGATTCGGGGTGCCTTTCACCACAGGTCTGCCGCTGCCACCAACCTGCCACCAATGCAAGCCACAATGATCTGCTTCCTGCTCAATCGAGTGAGAAGCAGATAATTCTCCTCCTTACTGTGCTTCTAGGGTGCTGCCTGAAATCCAGAAGTGCAGGACTTGACTACTGGGTTTCACAGCAGTGTGCAAGGAGCATGTGAACAGTTTTGTTTTTTGTAGTGCAGAGGCCGCGGACCCAAAACAGCATCAGGTGGCATTCCAGGTCGTACCACCCCTGAGTGTATGTCCTGGTCATACAATCATATACTGTATAGTCAAATCTTTCTTATACTCCAATACTAAGCCTACTGGAGGTAAACAATATTAATTCCAACAAAAAAGATTACCAGTAGGTGTGTCAAAACCGCGACATAAGTCTCACATGTGTAGACAGTTATAAATGCTAGGTCATTATCCAAATGTATTGGAGATTCAGATTTTGAGGAGAGGAAGGTTATTATCTCCACAGTGTAAGATGTTTCTCATTCACATCACTCTCTGGAGGATAATGTTCAGCTCACCACCAGGGTCTCTGTGCAGTCAGAGCTGCAACACAGGACGTTTTTCATGTAAATGCTGCCTCACAGTAAATGGTTGTGCAATTTCACCCTTGGGACCTCTTCAATTTGAAACACACATGAGTATCAGTAGTGAAAAAACAAATCAGGCCACTACCTCTATCTCTTTAAAGAAATGAGCAGTTAGAAAGCAATTCAGGTTCAGTTCAAATATGGCACATGTATTTTGGACACATGTGTGATCATTAGCCGCATAAGAACATTTAATTAGAAATGCATTTAGAATTCCATAGGTTCTGGGAGACCCACATAGTGATATTGACATAGCATACTCCTGGTTGCCATATGTGAACATGTCTTTCTTTCTTTCTTTCTTTCTTTCTTTCTTTCTTTCTTTCTTTCTTTCTTTCTTTCTTTCTTTCTTTCTTTCTTTCTTTCTTTCTTTCTTTCTTTCTTTCTTTCTTTCTTTCTTTCTTTCTGGTCATGGGACATTTTTTAAACTGAAACCTTAAAAGAATGTGCTGTTAATCTAATTAAAACCTCAGTCCTACGTACACTTACTTCCAAGTAAACATGCATAAAGTCCAGCCATTATAATATTTCCTTCTTCTTAATTTGAACATCAATCTCCCCTTCTCCCCTCTGAACATCTTTCCAGAAGAGTTCTGCATGAATTAAAAGCTTGTTTCTGCCAATGCAAAAGCAGCAAGTTCTTCTGAAGACAGTGCAATGTTTCATTCGCTAAGAACTAATGTTCCTACTGAATAGTCTGTGCCAGCCTCTTGTTCCTTTGTTAGGTGAAAGAGACAGACTTACATATCAGCCAGACATTCCGCTTGCTTTGTCAGGTGGCTGTGTAGGGTTCAAGTCTTGCTGAAGGTGACTCCAAGGTAGATTGGGTAGACGATCACTTGGATATCGTTAAGGCAGACAATCTGTTCATGGTATGATGAAATGGAAAGTTGACAAAAGAAATTTGGGTCATCTGTGTAGGCTGGTAGGGTTCAAGAGCATATTTTACTACATTTCCATAAGCTTCTTTCTCTTGGATTAATTGGTGGGTTTTTCCCCCCTCTTTTGCTAGTTCCTTTGATTTCTCTTCTACTTTTTTAAAATAACATTCTTTATTTAAACATTTTTTAAAATTATTTTTGGAGGATCCAAAATTTTGTCTTATTGAAAAAAAAAACAACTCCCATTAACCTTGGCTGGGCTAGCTACTTGACCCACAAAATAAGATAGAGTGAAGCAAGGATGTGCCCTGACATATTTGGCCTGCAAAAAGGCTAGCGCCATTTGCCATACTGGCAACTTTAGGAGAACAGAGCAGAACATATTTAGGAGACAGAGAGCAAAACCTATCAATCAAAACCTGGAGCAACATGAAAATCTGAATCCCAAGAATGTGAAATAGCACAATGACCTTGATTAGCTGTTGCTTATGTTGTCAGCCCTCTGGCTTTGTAATACCGGAGTTTGTAGCATTCCTTTGACTTGGATTACTGGGCGAAGTAATGTAAGCCTTCAGAAAACTTAAATAGCAAAAGCCCTAGATAGGGTCTCCCAGGGAGCCCAAACTATGATATTATTTATAATGTCTCTTGCGCATTTCAATATTAAAAGGGCTTGATCCAGAGTTACTGTGATTGACCACAACTAGGACCATGCATAGTAATTTCATGCACATAAACATTTCAGCCAGATTCAGATCACAGCTGATTGCAGAGTTGGAAAACAATTGGTACCTTAAGAATGTAAACTGAGCGCTGGTAGATCAGACCAAAGATCCCTTTCATTCAGCATTCTTATTCCATTCAGATGCTTCTGGGAAGTGTGTGTGCTGGGCATGAAGGGAACAGCTCTCCACTTGTTCTTTATCCACCAACAACTGATATTCTGATGCAACCATTACCCATTCATTTTCATATTTTTTGTAAAGATTAAAAATAGATATATTGTTGTTGGGTTTGTTTGTTTGTTTGCCACCTTCTGTCAGCAGCAGTAGGAACTGCAATTGGCAACCATCCCCTGGTGAGTGCCATCTTGAATCCTAACACTACCCTAGGACCACAGCATCATGCCATGGAGCCAAATGGGTAAAAAAATGGCTGCCGTCTATGCATTAAAAATGGCGGCTACAAGAGGCGACTGTGCAGTGAAGCTGAAGCAGGAAACATGGAAGAAATGGTGCTGCTGTCATCTTACCAAGCATCTTTGTAAAATGGTGGCGCCTTAGCCAGATGTGCTGATATGTTCATATTCCACTATCAATGTAGATCAATATTATAGAAATGGCAGTAAATACATCACATGTGGACTGTTTAGTAAAAAGCAGAATAAACGTAAAGGTGTTGCAACCCAAGTTTTTATATCCCCCAAACCAAGTCCACTGATTGTGTCCTCACAACTGCAACACAAGTCATTGTTATTAAACAGCTTTTCCAATCAGATACACCTCAGGGGAGATGCCTTCTCTGGAGAAAAACAACTCGCTGCATTATTATTTTGCTGGCTTCATCAGTAACTATTTAGTGCAAAGCACAATTGCATAAAATCCATTCTGAGGAGTTCACTGAAGTACCAATGGTGTGTCAGCATTTTCTCTTCTTAGCACCCTGTGGAACAATCTGTTTGTTCCTCTTTATCTTTTCTTTCTTGGAGAATGTTCCCCAAAGAGCTAAGCAGGGAAGGTTCTTCTATGAAAACAAAACAGTCAAAACATTTGATTTGCTCTGCCGTATTTTAAAAATAGTTCTATGCTCTCACCCCCTCCCCATACACTGGAAAATAACAGCAAAAGGGGCATTCAGAATCTAACTGTACACATGCATCTTCATTGCCAGGTGGGATAATTGCACTTGCATGTGTGAATGAGCCATCACAGATAAAACAATACTTCCCAATCACTTGATATCATCCCAAACAGAATGATTTTCAACAGGTTCAATCCACATGTCCAGCCAAGAGTTATTTTGTTGAGTCTAAGAGCCCAAACTTATGGAATAGTTTTGTCGCCAGGACGTGCATTCTGGCAGCACAGAGCACTTTACAGCCATTGCAAAATGCGATGCGCCATGGGATGCAGCCAGACCACTATCGCAAAAAGTAAGTGGTGGGGGCCGGGTTACAGTGGCTACCACAGGAGGCCTGGTGCTGGTAAGTTGGTGGGGGCTGGGGGGGTCAGAGGTGGGTGGAATGGGGCGGAGAGGGGGAAGAATGGGGTGGGGACCAGGATGGGGGATGGGTGTTAGTCGACCAGGTGGGAAGCAGTCAGAAAGCCAACCCCGGCTCTTCTGCACCTATACACACATGCAAGGCTTTGTAGCATTCACCGCAAGCTATCTATAAGACAATGAGGGACAACCACTCTAGGCCGTTGTCTGATTGAAACAGGACGACAACTTTTCAAAAATAAAAATAGTTTATTAAAAGGGAAATTAAGAAGGTCCAGTTATTCAGAAGCAGGCACTTGAAAGTAGACAAAACCAGGTCTTGAAATTAGAAGTAAATGAAATAAAATCATAATGCAAGCTACCTAAACCTTTTCCCTAGTTGCAGTTCCCTTGTTCGCCTCCTGGATCTGGAGGGTGATGCCCAATAGGCTTTAGCCTCTTTTTATTTTTTTTAATTTATTTTCATGCATGCAGGGTAAAATGCATGTGCACACAAGTGACTAGTGCTGGGTGCTTGCCAGAAGAACATGGACCAGGTTAGACACTAGCTCCTAAACCACCACAAGTGGGCAAAATGACTTTACAGTCCAACGAAAGGCTCACCCCTTGCTCCTAGTCCATGGTGCAGAAGAGAACCAATCTCCAGTCTCAGTCTTCTTCTGATCTCCCAACTTCTCTCCATTTTCCTTCCCTCCCAACTTCTCTCCATTTTCCTTCCTTCCATACACCCTAAAACCTCCAATTTCCTAACCCCAGGTCTCTTTGGGAAACCCACATAATTAAATTTCCCTATGTCCCTTCTCCCCCTTCATGCTAGAGCTATTACATGCCTACTTTTTCCGTTTAAAAGGAAAGTCGGACCTGTATCCTGTGCTTCATCACTAGATAGGATTGGGCTGTTACACATTATGTTTTCTTCGAACGTAAATTAGACAGTGGATACAGTATGTGGTAGCCACCAAAACTGACAACTGCATGTCTAGCTCACCTTTTGTAACTTCTAGGAGAACATGACTCATGTAATGATGTCACAAGTTTCCGCGTTTCCTCACTACAGTCAGCAGCAAATGATGCGGAATAAGACACACAATGAATAATGTGACATCAGAAAATGAACTAGTCCAGCGGTGGGGAACCTCCGGCCCCAGGACCGGATCAGGACCCCGAGGCCATCCAGTCCGGCCCCCGGACAGATTGCCGGGAGGCCGGCCAACTGGCCCCTGGAGGCTCCGCCGGGTCCGCGCGTCACCTCCGGAGGCCGGGAGAGGGCCTTTGCATGTCCTCCCCGGCCGCCGCCTTGACCCCTTCTCACCAGGCCATTGGCCATTTTGCACATGCGTACCACGCCGATGAGGGCAAGCTCTTGCCCTCTTCGGCATGGTACGACGGAGGTGACGTGCGGACCCGGCGGTGGCTTCGGACGGTGAGCGCAGAGCCTCTGGAGGCCAATGGGGGGCGGGGGCAAAAATTAATTTAATAAATAAAAATGGCGTCCGGCCTTACGGCCGGCGCTCAAGCAAATTTCTAATATTTAAAACGGCCCTCACCAGGGAAAAGGTTCCCCGCCCCTGATCTAGTGGTACAGAATGAAAAGGGGAGTTAGAGACACAGTTATCCCTTTTAACAGCTGCATCTAGTTTGGCTCTCAGTTACAGGCCCAGAGTTAATTCTGTCAGATTTGAATTATTTAAATTGAGATTTGCTTTTATTACATAGTGCATAAGGTACATTTATGGCTGAAATTCAGCCACATAATATATAATTTTATATATATATATAAAATTCTCCACAATATATATTGTGGAGAATTTAAGGGATTTATTTATCTAACTATATGGGAGAATAATTTTACTTTTTAGAGAAGAAACGTCTCATGAATGGGGTGTGGAAACATAAAAACATCTTTCAAAGACAATCACTCAATCTGTGCCTATAATACCAAATAGGAAAGAACGACACAGCGCAGAACACTTTTTCTTCTTCCCTTTGAAGTTAAACCTACACAAAGCATAGAGGAATTACGTCGGGAGGATTGAATAAATGCTAGGATTGAAAATGCCTCCACTGCCATGACATCCCCCCCCCATTAATCTGTTGCTAATTCCCGCTGTTCATAAGCAAGAGCATTCAAACATGTTGCTTTGGAAAGAGAAATCCACTTATTTGCCTGACAATGAGGTGCATTATGCCTCTGCATCCCTTGACAAGAATAGTTTGAGGAAAGCCGGTGATCAAATTATTTTAGTCCAAAATAGCATATGTAAGAGGAGGAGGGCAGGCTGTGTGTTTATTTCTGGACCTGCTGCTGCTGCTGCTGCAATACAGTACACGAAAGGTTTCTATAGGGCATTTGAACTCAAGCAAGCAAGCGCAATTTCTATGGAAACAAGTTTCAGGCTGAAGGTCAAGCTGTCCTTGTTGCATCTGTGTCTGAGGCTTCCCCCTTGTTCTAACCATTGGTTGCCACATCTCCCCTGCCAATATCTCTCGCTTTTCCAATGTGGCCGAAGCGTGTGGTCTTGCATTCTTGATGCACGTAACCAGCAACTAATACTGTACTGTCAAAGTCGATTGTCACTTGAGATATGAGGGCACCTTATAACCCTACAACATTATAGGGTTCTTCCTTTTCTTTTCAGTCCCCCTGCTCAGTTTAAGGGCAACATTGAATTATCTCGGCATGGGTTACTTGCACTGGTACAGTTCTCTAGGGGGAGGTCCAGTGGATGCTATTTTTTTCTCAAGAAAAGGCTTTGCTGGGTTCACTGATTGCCGGATCTTGTAGAGCAGTGTTTCTCAAACTGTGGGTCGGGACCCACTTGGTGGGTCGCAACCTGATTTCTGGTGGGTCCCAGATGATGGAAAGATCAGATAAGTAATTGCCACAAACCCTGAGGCTATTCAAAAATCAGATAACTGCTAATTGCCCTTCAAAGAGCTAAGCTCCTGCAGATTGCAAGATAGCTGCTAATTACTCTGCAAACAGCTGAGCTCCTGCAGCGTGCAAGCTTGTGTAAATATAGGGAGATAAATGTTTGAGCATCTTGTAAAGCTAGGTGGGTCCCGATAGAGTGTCATATTAAAAAGTGAGTCACGGTGCTAAAACGTTTGAGAACCACTTTTGTAGAGTGTTATCTACTATTTCGGCATGAGCTTAACCTAGAAAACCTTTGTGTCATGCTACACATAGAGCAAGTTCTCTGGAGCCCTCTTCACCTTACAATAACACACAAAAAACAGGAGCAGGATCATTCCCAGTGTCCTCACATCCAAGTCATGGATTCATTCAGCATAATTGCGGAAAGAGCCTACACACATGTCATCTGCATTAACTTCAAGTCTTCTATTGGGTGATGTTAGCCAAATAGTAGAAGAACCATGAGGTGGCACTATGCAGGGAAGCATTACTGAGTGGAAATACAAAGTTCACCTTAAAATAGAGTTTAGGCTGTCTGTTAACCACATTTTTTTCAGAGTAATTCCAATGTTATTGAGCTGTTGTTTTTCCCCATTGCCACAGCAAGGGGTCGCTATTTTCAAAGTTATTGAGCTGCTCTGGTTGTCTCCAAAGTCCAAACAGCTTCCATTGTTTGTTTTGTTGGTGTCTTCTCAGCTGCTCCAAAGCTCTGACCAAGCCTGTTCATAAGTTGAATGTTGGTAACTTGAGCATCAATAAGTCATGGACCTTCTGTACCATTCTGTGTGGTATAAAATGTGTTCATGGTGTCATAAATAATAGGGTTGTATCCCAAGCTTTCATGAAGCACTGTTCTGTTGGAATAGAAGGAGCATTCCACTCCCAGAATGAATTTCCAACAATGAACCCAGCCCCACCACCACCACCACCACCACTCACCTCGCACCTTCTGGTCTCCCAGCTGGTCAGCGCATGTGGCTGGCAGCAATTAAACTGGAGGCCTCACTGACAATGCTCCACTGGCACACTTCTCCCATCCATTTAGATGTCTGAATGGTGCCCCCTTAGATGTGGTGCCCTTGTGCAATGCACAACCTGCACAAACATGTGCGGTGGCCCTGCACATAACCATCACGACTAGTAACTATTGATAGACTTCATGAATCCATCTAATTCCTTTTAAACGTCATCTAGGCTCATGGCTCACCACATCAGAAGGCAGTGAATTCTATACATTGTGCTGTGCAATGAAGTTCTTCCTTTTGTCTTCTCTCCTGCATTGCCTTCCAATCCATTTCACTGGATAACCCTGAGTCTGAGTATTATGAGAGACTAGGGAGCATTTCTCCCTATCCACTTCCTCATAATTATTTCTCTTCATGATGGCTAATAGCAATAAATGAAAGCAAGGATGAGCAAAAGAAATAGAGCAAAACTAAGAAGCTCCCATAGCAAGGCAAGGGCAATATGAACATGGCATTTTGCTGCTATTGCCATAGGCAGCAGAGATATTGTAGAAATTCCTTAGATCTGCTCTTGTGTTCTATGGTAGAAAACCGTGGGCTCTGAGATATTCAATATCAGAGCATTTATTCTGATATCATCCCGCGGCGCCACGGTGCCTTCATTTTCTTTGTTCGAGCCTCGCACGAGTGCGCGCGAGGCTGGAAGCACTCGCGCGAAGCTAGAAGCATTTTCCCGAGATGTCACTGGGGGCGGGGACAGCCTCGCGCATGCACATGAGGCTGGGAGCACTCGGAAAGCGTTCGAGTGAACTTGGACGCTTTCCGAGTGCTCCCAGCCTCGCACGCATGCACGAGGCTAAGTCCTGCCTCCAATGATGTCACATTCCCGGCCCCTCCTCTGGTGACACCCAACCTCGCCCGATGACATCACTTCTGCCCCCCTTGCGTCGGGGGGGCAATCTGGTAAGGCTAACCAGGAAGTAACAGGGTTAAATTAAAGATCTATCATTGACAAGTGGCAGGCTCAATAGGGCTCTCCTAAGTGGCAGGCTCACCAACCTTTAGGTGGCAAGCTCAATAACTTTCATACTGCAGAATCTTAGTTTCCAGAGTGTCATTGGAGCTGGAGGGGTTAATTGTTTAAAGCTGTGTTGCTTTGGCTGGAGGGCTTAATTGTTTTCAATTAAGCCCTGCTGGGGCTAATGATAAGAGGCTGGAGAGATACCATAGTTGTTTTCAGCAGAGTGACTGGGGCTCTTGGGGGGGGACGACAATGCAGAAGTGATTAAAAGTGGTTAAGATCCAGAAGTCTCTGCAACTGTAAGAACAACGTTAAAGCGAAACAACGTCTATCAAAATGACTGTAAGCGAGGACTTACTGTATGCATACAGTTTCAAAACTGTTAATTAAAAATATTTCTTTGGATAACCAGTTCTGTATAACCACTGTCAACAAACTTCCTTTTCGCCCTTATTCACTGGTTTTT
Organism: Plestiodon gilberti rubricaudatus; assembly: GCA_026170595.1. NCBI lineage: Eukaryota > Metazoa > Chordata > Lepidosauria > Squamata > Scincidae > Plestiodon > Plestiodon gilberti. The sequence goes on along the minus strand of JANXHW010000004.1, from coordinate 16,946,396 downwards.
CATGTATATCCTGAAAAAAATTACTTTTTCTTCTCCGTTTCTAATGCTAAACATCTTTTATGGGCATGGGCTCAGTGTCAGTTCCTGGTTTTGGGACAACTGGGCCCTCCTTCCTGCAGTGGGGCTCCCTCCTCCACCCTACTCCTATTAGCCAGTGCTGCCTTTCATTTAGTCATCCTCTCTTTCTGGTCCCCTCCCTTCTGCCACCAGCCACCACTTCTGCCACAGAATTGTCCTCAATTCTGACCACTCCAGGGCCTCTGAGAAGAATTTTATCTGGACGTACAAAGTTTATTTTGGGCCCCTTCTCAAAGAGGGGCAACAGGGCAGGGGGAAGGGCAACAACAACTGTCTCCATAGCCCAGTAAATGTCTCCATAGCCCAGGTCTACCAGGCTTCCCGATGCTGCACCCAAGTCTACCTGCCTGTTGAGATCCCAAGAAATTTCTGGGGCCCCTCTTTTGGCTCCTGGGTCCCCTTTTTGACTCCGGAACTGGGTACAATTTACCCCCCTCTCGTGGGCCCTGGACCACTCTCTTAGGAAATGCCTGCAGGAGAAGGGGCACCCAGCACCAGTCACTAGCATATTGTCAGAACTGATTTTGAGACACCAGGTCACAATGTAATAAAACACAGATATTGTACTGTTGGGTCAGAAAGCTCTGCAGAAGGATTTTTTTTCTCCACCACCTAATATTAACTGCAAAACACAGATTGACGTTTGATCTGAAAAATAAGCCTCAGAAACAATATAGAACAAGAGCACTGAGGAGAAAGATATTGGCGATGATGCTACTGTTATAAAGCAGGATATTACAGATGATCAGTAGCCCTTCCTTTGACAGATCCGTCAACAACTCTAAAGAAGTTTCATGCCAACTTATTAAAAACACCTGACATAATACCGTCAGACATGGAGATCAGCTATAGATGGATACCTCTGGTTACTTTAACATTCAAAATATTTGCTAAAGTCATAGAATATGCAGGTGAAAAACAATAATAAATGTGTTACATTGACTGAACATTTGGATTTATGAAATCTGAGGGGATCATATATATCACAGGTTCATATAACCTGTTCCATTCATGCAACAAGCTAGTACCGGTAAGTCCCATTCTTCCACTCAAGTCTAGTACAAAAACCTTAAATAAGATATTTAAAATATTGGCCCCAGACACAGAAAGTTTAATTATTTTAGAGGCCCCCATAATTGCGGAATTAAGACAGAACAAATGGTGTCAGCAACTGAGTCATGCTAGCAAAACCTCTCTCTGAGCTTCTTTAGAATGTCTGATGTCTTCAGACTAGAGATGATGCCAAACCATCCTTCATTTGTTGCTAAAAGGTGTGTGTGTGTGTGTGTGTGTGTGTGTGTGTGTGTGTGAGAGAGAGAGAGAGAAGGGGGGAGGGAGGGGCCTTCAGAAGGCCTCCAGAAGCAATTGGAAAGTGTCCTCCGGTTTACTTCTGGTTGCTTTCTAAGGCCTGCAGAGACCCAACCGGGGGGACGAGATGGGTCATGGGGCCCTCGAATCCCCAAGTCCCAGAAGGACACTGATGCTATTTCCATCATCTCAACCTTGGAGACAGTCTTCACAGGCCCTTCTCCTGGGTGGAAATGATGGAAAAGGCATTTGTTTCTCAGCTGGCATTCTTGAAATGGGACTACCGTTCCCAGTCCCCCCCAGGAAAGGATTCTTCTAGAGCTCTGGAAGCACGCATCCCCAAAGCTAAGCAGTTTGCTTTGCGGGAGGGGAACTGGAGGTGGCAGTGCCTGTGGCCGGGTGCTTTGTATGTGAGTCTTTGCGATTAATTTAATTGCTCATGAAGGCTCATACTTATTGCTAACACTTGCAAGCCTTTGTAAGCAGGGCCACTCAGAGGAATTTTATCAGAGGGTAAAAAGTTTCTTTTGGGCCCCTTCCCTTCATGTGAATTTGGCTCCTGGGCTCCCTTTTTTGCTCCTGGACCCCCTTTGACACATTTTTGGCCCTGGGCCCGGGTACTATTGTACCCCCTTAACCCCCCTCTCAGAGGCCCTGTTTGCAAGTATTCAGCTCAAGTGCTCACAAAGGCTCCTACTTTCGAGACCATTCCCTTGGAGTGCGGGCAAAAGCTCAACCCCATTGCAAGCTGAACACGGAGGTGCTTCTGCATCCTCACAGTCAATTATCTAGTCCTAAACATAGACACCTGGGTGCACCTGGCTACAACCAGGGCTATATACTTTCTGTAACCACAGCATTGTATAGAATGGATCTCATTATCATTGCTATACTCTTGGGTCCTATAGCTCTAAATAGTAAATGATGTACATACACATTTCCAAGACCAACCTATATTTAAAGTTTGTTTGTTATTAATGCATGTAAGTTTTTGAGAATACTGCTGTATTGAAGACTTTTCAAAGTATGATCCCATTTTGTCTCTGCACGAAGAAACAAAACCTCTCACCTAGCCCCCCTCTCCCGCCCCACCAAATGATTCCAGGGTCAAGAATGAGGGGTGTCAGTTCAGTGGAAATATAAAGAAGAAATGAAATGTGTTAGAAATACAGAGCAGCAAAACTGTCAGTGTTTATTCACACTTTAGGGTAATGTATGGGCACTGTGGCAATCCCAAACAGCCCAGTGGGATTGACTTCTAAGTAAAAATGCTCAGGAATCTGTCCATAAATGACAGGTTTTCACAGCCTTTATGGGAAGCCTTATGTAAAGTGAATGAAAAGCAAGCCTCAGCCTTGGGTGTTAATCCACACATCATGTTCCTTGAGATACACAACAAAGCCCTCATGTCAAAACCAAAAACAAAATGCATACATTGAATACGCTTGTGCTCCTCCTGCCGTTATAATGATCTGAGTCTGGCTACGAAGAAAGATTGTCAGGCAGGTTTACACCTACAGCACTGCAAATAGAATTGATGACCTCTGGCTCCAAGATCACAGGCTTTCTACCTGATAAGCTAAGCGCATAACTAGGAAAGCAGACACCTGTTATTTCTTTGTATGAGAAATGTGTTATTTTCTCCTGAGCCAAGGAAGAAACAGAAATCAAAACAGAGATATTCAGCAAGCTGTGGGAGCAGAAGACAGACGTGTTAATACACAAATGGAGTGCCAGGTTTGATACACATCCATTTTCAAAATATGTGGGGCTCTCAGTGAACTGTCCATGGCAAGACATACATTAAATTAGGGGGGGGGAGGTTTACAAATTGTGAAAGAGTAGCGAGGAAAGTGCCTCTTTTTGTGCTTGCAAAGCAAACAACAATAACGTTTTTTAACCTCATTGTGAGCTGAATCCTATCCTCCCCCCCACTGGTGCAGCCGTGCCAAAAACAGGCATGCTGTATCCAGCGGGGAGGGGCAGATTGCGAAGCTTCAGAGGGATTTAAATCCCCTGACACCTATGTAAGCCTCCCAATGGGTCTCCTCAAACCTGCACTAGCAATTTCGCTAGCATGTTCAAGGAGAGGAAGGGCATGGGGAGGCTGCAGGAAAAGGGGATAGGATCCGGCATGTGCCGTTGCCACCAGATCCACCCCTCCCCCCAGCCTCCCTGCCCCCATCCCTCCTCCTCCCCACCAAGTTTCTGCCCCTTCCCCATTCCTGTTCCGCCCTCCCCTACCCCTCCCGCCAGTGTCTCCGGCAGCACACTGAGTAGCGCACTGTCAGGGCACCTTTTATGATTGGCACTGGCTGCTTTACGGTAGTCAGCGCCTTCGGAAACAGCAAGACGACGATGGCCAATAAGTATAGGATTTTAGGCCTTGAGTGCATATTTTCCATTTCCATTTAAAAAAGCCTCTGCCAGACTGAAGTTGTCAAGGGAAAGGGCTACTAAAATTAGCAGAATGGATGTAATGCTATTTACCTGGGATCAGAGCAAGGATTTGGAAACCTTGTTGCAGGTGGAAATCCTCCAGAAAACTCCAATGCAAGAAAATACATGAAACAGATCTAAAGATTTTTTTCCTCCCCCAGTCAAAAGTCTGTGTTATCCATTGTGCAAGAATATTTAAGTCAGTTATCTGGCAAAAACACCATGTTATATTTTTGACTGTGTTGAAATACTTATTGACACCTTAGCCTCCTCCAGCAGCTCCAAAGATACCAGAAATAGTCATATTAACCCACCTGTAACAGAAATAAATGAAGCAAATGTCAATGAGCACTCACTTTAGAAAACGGTGAATATATATTTTTTTTAAGTAAGAAAAGTTACTGGAAAGAAGAATTGAAAAACAGTAGGTTGATAACAGAGTTCTCTTTCTTGGTATTTGAATATGCAGTTACTGAAAAAGAGAAATTAATGAAATTCTTCAAATAGGGCAATTCTCCAGTGACATCATGTGCAACACCATAAAATGAAATTAAATTATTGCTGCACAAAAATCATGCAGAACAGAAAACAGGAAAGGCACCACTACTGGCTAGGAAAATATTAAGAAGGTCCATTCTACACCGAGCGAAGAGGCAAAAAACATGGACACACAATTTCTGTTTCTAGACGTAAGCCTGTCCTCGTGTTACTTTTTGTGGTATGGATCCTGCTGCAATGTGACTTCTTCCCACATTAGCTCATCCTCACATAAGCAGCCCTGCAGTTTCCAGGACTGGTGAGAGTCACATGGGGGAGAAACCACAGCATAGGCTCTTTCCATGTTAGGGACTTCTGATGTTACCTTCACGACATGAGGAGCAGTATTGCAGCAATTCCTAAACCGCAATACCTTCATGCATAAAAAAATAGGTAGAGTTCTGGACCGTACCATTTCAGATTGCAGATGGGGACATCATATTTTTGAATGGTCCCAGGATACATTAAATATATCAATACATACTGAACATATTTGGGATAGCATGCTCAGAATAATGGTTTAGTGTTAAACCACTGAAATGGAACTCAATTTTGATTTTTTTGATTTTTATTTTAACGTTCAAAAATACAACCTCCCTATGCCTACAACCTACAGTAGTACAGTCCAGAATTCTTTCACCTCAGTCTGTCACTGCATTCTGTGTAATGTGAGCAGCTCTAAATTATGCTTCTAAGAGCCCAATCGTATCCCCCACCAGCCCAGAGCATGCAGCTCTGCTGACGGAGCATGAACTTTATGCTATGGGCTGGGGGGGGCACATAGCCCAGGAAAGGCAAGTAAAAACAGCTTTTTACTTACCTCTCCATAGTAGGCTGCCTGGTCATCAATTAGTCTCCCTGGACCTATGCTAGCCCTCTGCCTGGTGTACGTTTGAGGAGAGTCATGGGGCGGGTCTGGGCCAGGAAGGGGGGAATAGGATCCTGCATGCCTCTGCCACCGAGATCCACTCCCCTCCCACCCCTGGCCTGGCCTGCTCCCCACCCTGATCTGCCCATGGGTGATGGGCCAAAGTTCAATGCCGCTGTCACCCACACGCAACCTCTGGGTGTTTGTGCTGGCGGTCATGGTCCGTCAAATGATGGAGCGGCTTTCGTACCATTGGCCTTGGGTTTACATTGGAAGATTGTGAGATCTGCCACCATAAGACCCGGATAGGTTTCATTGAATTTTGAACATTTTTTTGTAACCAGAGCAAGTTCTTTTCCCTCTCACACAACACTAGAACTAGGGGACATCCACTCAAATTGAGTGGAGGGAGTACAACAGACAAAAGAAAATATTTCTTTACCCAGCGTGTAATTCATCTGTGGAACTCCTTGCCAAGGGATGTAGTGATGGCACCTGGCCTGGATGCCTTTAATAAGGGGATTGGACAGATTTATGGAGGAAAAGTCCATCACAGCTTACAAGCCATGATGGGGAAAAGCAACCTCCTGGTTGTAGGAGTAGGTTTTCTCTGTGCCAGGTGCAAGGGAGTGGCGACGGGATGCAGGTGCCTTGTTGTCTTGTGTGCTCCCTGGGGCATCTGGTGGGGCCACTGTGTGATAGAAGAAGCTGGACTAGATGGGCCTTTGGCCTGATCCAGCAGGGATCTTCTTATGTTCTTATGACCATCCTCAAACCTCATTTTTTCCAAGGCTAACGTACACTGCCAGCACTTGACCACAAGTCTTCCAATTCACTTTTAATTAGCAGGTGTCCTACAGGGTGAAAACCACATCTGAAATATTCCAGAAATTGAATCAATTGTATCAAGTATTTCCGGTTACAACATGGACACTGACATGAGTCTCCTTGCTATGCACCGATGCAATAAAATCATATTCGTAGCAATGTTGCATCACCTCTGAGCATATTTTTCACATTTCCCAAATCATTTTTAAATGTTAATGAAAAGGAAAAGAAACAATAGGCAAAGTACTCCGAGGAGAAAGGAGCATGTCCTTTCACACACTGTGCTTTCTGGTTTTTTCATTAAGGAACTCTATGAGTGTGCCTTTGGGGAACACCAACTCTTTCCCAATAATATTTCTTCTGCATGAGTACCTTGGGAAAATCAGCAAGGACCTCTTGCATATATTTCCTCTTCCTAAAGAGTATATGCGACAGGCCTGAGGAATGCAAAAATAAAAACATTGAGGCGTTTCAGCAAGGCCTGTATTTTCCTTAGCTCTCAAGGATTTCAGCTATCCTAACCCAAGCATCTCATGGTCCATCTTCATTACTACCACTGACCTATCCCTGAACTTTTCCATCTTGAGTCTTTCAGAGGATCTGTCATGCAGAGAAAGTGAATTTTCACCTCTTTGTTCCTGATTTGTTCCATGGGTTTACTCTGTCCTGCAACTGACAGAGTATTCCTGAATTCTATTTTAATTAGGAAAATTTCTAAACATAATTCAAGTATTGGAGCAAACAATAATTCAAGTATTGGAGCAGTACTGGCATGCCCCCGCAAATACTTACAACTTCCCGAACTCATGGGGAGAACTTTGAAAAACGCTGCCCTAGGGCAATGCCCAGCCACTGTGTCTTGGATTTGACAAAAGACAGACAACATTAATGGCTTTGGAGTAGTTTTAGATGAGAGATTTAACTAGAAAGTGGGATAGGACATAGGAGGCTTGTCATGGAGTCTTCACCTGAGAAGAAAGCTTGAGATAAGAGTACAAGGTGACTCATCTCCACCTCTTCCTCCTGTATTACTGTCCTTGCCTTCCATCTGGTGAGTCCAACTGTCCCCAGGCAGGTCCCATCTCTGCCTCTCGTTTTCCCTCCTTCACAGCGCCTCGTATCTCTCAACTGCCCCCTTTTCCTCTTTCTCTTTTTCCATTGTTGTTCTTGGTGCCTCATCTTTTGGAACCAGTCAACCCTGATGGGTGCAAATCCAACCTTTTCATAAGGGCTCCATAGCAAAGAGATATTTATGCTTTGTATCAAAAGTACTGACATGAATAATTTTTACAATAAACCTGATGAAAGTAGAACGCAGCAAGGCTGCAATTTTACAAACTCAGGAATCCTATTCATGTCAAGGCAGGCTTCAAAATGGATTGACAATCATATAGTTGAATTAAGTAAAACTCTCCTATTTCAGTATAATACATGCTGAGTTCAGATGTAACGAAAAGCCATGGTTTGGCTTTGCATGTATGAGCCATGCGCTGGTGCACTTCCTCCACCATCTTCCTGATTCGTAACTTTCCTGAGTTTTGACTAACCAGTGTTTTCCATTATATCTGAACCAGCAAAGTATGGTTTGTGCAGGCTTTGCAAACCAGGATTGAAAACCAAGGTTTGATCCTGGCTTCTAGTTCTGGTTTACAGGGCTAACACACATAACTGTTTACTGGTTTAGATGTAGTGGCAAACTGTGGTACACCAAAAACCAAATCAAGTTGGGCATGCAAGAGGAATGGGGAGAGGGAGGAGGAGGAGACTAATGAGCTCATCATAGAACACCAAACCATGTTTTGGCATTACATCTGAACCAGTTCATTTTTGTATCTAAGTTTGCAGATTCTCATAGAATTAAAATATTGAAATCTATTTGAAAACACGGGTATTGATTCTTTTTATGGGGGCATATGACCAGTGGCGTCGCTGGAGGTGGGGCGGAACACTAAGTTCTGCACCGCACTGACCTCCGTTACTCACCGGCACGAGGTGGCCCTGCCCCCTCGCCTTCAGAGCCATTCAGTGGGGCAAAGGCAATGTGCAGCCTTCACCCCACTGAATGGCTCCGAAGGCGAGGGGGCAGAGCCGCCTCATGCAGTGGGGGTCACCGCGGTGCGAAATTTAGCGTTCTGCCCCACCTCCAGCTACACCACTGGTCATATGACTATTTGTAGCCAGCATCCTATCCCAGGCTGCTTAATATTTTCTAATTTAAATTGCAAAGTACAGCAGCTCGCTTATTCACGTTATATATTGTGTTAGCAATTAGTGCCTCAGTAAGAATGTACAGAGTCTCAGGGTAACTGCAAATATGCATGTCTGTCATCTGCTGACAGCAGTATCCAGTGGTAACATGTATGTGTTAATGAGCCATAACTGATTAGTGTTGGTCTAAACACCCACACACACTCCAATTTCTCAGCTATTTTTGTATCTTCAAAAATGAGGTAGCCTTCTCTGCTGTTTTCTTGGTGGGTGATGCTCTTTCAGTTTGTGTGGGAGGGGAGGGGGGAGGACTTCTAAAACTTCTGAAGCTCTCTTGAAATTGCAGTGGCCATTTTGGTTTTTCCATGACCTGCAGACAGATTTCAGGTAATACCCACCGCTACGCTTTTCAGCAGAAGTTCATAGAGTCAGAGATGGATCGTTACGTGATGAAGAATGCACATGCAGATGCACATTTCATTTATTTATTTAAAGAATTTGTATCCCGCCTTTCTCCCAGCGAGGGCACACATGAGGCCTTGTATCCATTTCATCATACCTGAATCTGTCAAATATAAATGGGAATTTTCTGGTTACTTCCACATATTATATAAAGGTAACATTTGGATCAAAAAACCTAGTTTTTGGTGGTTGCACCTGAATATAAGTAATAAAACCTCCAACTTTTCTCCTTATGAACTGTGGGTGAACGAATTCATAATCTGGGCAGAACTCATATCTCTTCTGTTTTGGATAGCATAAAGGGGGCTAATAGTGAGTGACGGATCTCTTCTCACGTGGGGGGGGGTGTTCAGGGCTAGACAAGATGACCTTTTGGTCCATTCTAACCTAAAGCTCCTATCATGTCTTCTTACCAAAATGACAAACCTGCTATATTCTATCACAGTCAGATTAACTCACTACCAGATGACATGCTGAAGGAGAATGCCAACATCAATAAAGACGCTTGTCTTCCAACCCAGAGGAACAAAGTTCAAGTGCTGTTGATGACCCAGATAAAATAGATTTTGCTCAGTCTCCTGTGGACAAGAATTTATCACTATGTACAAATGACATGACAGGTTAAAATGAAAGGAGACCCGAGCCCAAGAGGAGATGTATAATAAACTAGTTCCCCATGCTTGTAAAATATTTGCCTTTCGGGTCGAATTTCCAGTCTTTGGTAAGTCATTGGGGCAGACACTCATTCGTGGCTGCCCAATATTTCACACAAATCAGTTGTATAGGTTGGCATGTCACAGCTATCAACCTTAGAGAATGTAAACATTTGTATAATAAAATATACAAAACTCAACCCAATACATATTTACAGACTGCATAAGTTCAGAGCAGCAGTGATGGAGCATTTATCAGGTAAATAATATGTGCTTTATTTACAAGACTCATTTATTCAATAGGGCAGAAGCCTGGTTGACTGTCTTCCCTGCCTCTTATGTAAATGGCATGTTGATAATTTATAGACCTGGGAGCCAAAATAATTTGGAATTAGCTCTATTGATTAAACAAGCCCACTTAAAAACCTTTCTGTAAACGTCTGCTTAATGGAAAAAAAACAACCTTAGAGGATGACAAATAAATGTTGTTACTTTTACTTATTTAAAATGCTAATGTGACCAGTGGATAACAAATAAATTTCAGCATGCCTACACACAAGTAAAAATCCCTTAAAATTATAAAACAGGGATATTTTTGTTTTTACCTCCACACACTCAGCTCTTAACCTAGTCAGTCAGGTCTACATGCGGACCAAGATAAAGTGGAAGGTTGCTAAGGGAGTAGAATGGACTGGACCAGTTCAGATTACAGGTGGGGGGTTCCAGTTTTGAATGCTTTCCATGTAACAAATTTCCTGCCAACAGAAAACTAGCACAGCAAGAGAGAGAGAAAAGCAGTTTTATTCAGCTCTTTCCCTGCTGTGTTGATTTTCTATTTGCAAACAGTATTTGACCTAGAACGTTCAAAAGAATGATTACCGTGCCATGGTACAGTGTATTCCTGTGCTTTTCAACCTGTGGTACTTCACAGTATGGAAGGTGATACTTGGCCCCATGGTGACCATGTGGAACTCTCTTTCTTGGACCAACCCTACTAAACGTGGGACAGATTACTGCAATGGTGGTGCAGCAGTAGGCAAGATGTGGCTGTGCAGCTGCCTGGCCCTTCAAAAGAAGCATGGCTTGGGGGAAGGGGGTGCAGAATGAAGCCCCAAGAGTCAGGCAAGCCACCCATTCCTGACTCCTGCAATGGAAAATTGCAATGGAAAACCTCTGGTCTATTCTACCGCCTTGTTCTGCAGCATGCATAGATCATGCTGCCTTGTAATGCACATATTACACTCTGGGCCAAACTATCCGTGGCTTGGGAAATTTGTGATCAGAGCACCCGATACCTTCTTTCTAAGTGCATACATGCATACATGGGAGCCCCTGAACTGGTTCTGGGCATTGGTGCTGAGGCAGGGAGTGTTTAACTCTCCCCTCTCCTGCACCATTTCCGCAGACAAGGTGACCTCCTGAATGGTGGGGGGGGGGCTCATGGTGGTGGTGGGGGAACAACCAAGCACTTTCCTCCTCAGCATGGCTAATAGCTTCAGGAAGGAGGAGGGGTCTAATTTCAGAGTGGGGAGAGGGAGGGGAAGGGGAGGGGAGGGGAAGGAGGGGGTGGATGCTGCGACTAAATCTCACTAAATGTACCACACCTACCCTTCCTCCTCCCAATGGTGCTATATGCAGTGCACTCAAATGGATGGCTGATGCTCTGTAATCACCCTAGTTTCAGATGAGGGCAGGCAAGGTAAGGGGAGAGAGCTTGGGAAGCACATGCCACTATGCTGCCTGAATTGTGTTTCTGGCGCATACCCTCAGTCACAGATGAGTGGGGAGGAGAGGGAGCAACAAGCAGGCATGCTCCCATCCACCTTTCCCTTTACTTACAAAGAGTGTGGTGTGCAACCTCCCTGCTCCCCACCACTTTTCTTCAACAGGAACGGGAGCAGGGGATGCTGAGAACCTAGCATTGCAAACAAAGCAGGGAGGCTTCATACCATGGTTTTCATTCTTAAAGGGAAGAGGGGGAAAGGGAAAGGGGCAGCCTCCAAACTGCCTGTCCCTGCCTACTTGGTACTTTGCAAACACCAAGTAGATGGGAAGAGGTGATCTGGAACTGCAGCAGGGTGTTTCTTTGCAACAGTTGGGGTTGCCCCTGTTGCAATTCCCTTCTGAATTTCTCCTAGCAAGTTGGAAGAGCATTGGAGAGCACAGTGAGAGGCTGAGAGAGTGGCAGACAGATGGGGTGGGAGCTTTTCCACTCTCCCCCATCCAAGGGTGCCCAAGGATGCTGCTCCACACAACCATTTCAGGTTGCTTCATGGCAAGCCAGCCCTGAGAGAGAGAGAGAGAGAGAGAGAGAGAGAGAGAGAGAGAGAGACGGTGCCACTGTGTTCTGAGACAAGTGGAATTCCAATTTTCCCCATCATCACTTTGGCTTCCTTCCACCCCTCTTGTACAGTCATCCCATTTGATCATGGTGCAGCTAGCGATTTAGTCCCCAGTCTTTCAGCTAAGCCATTTAAACCTCTTTATTGAGAGAACTACCACACTCCCTAAAACTAACAATTCTGCCCTGTACTATAAATCTGAGGTTTCAAGAAGCAGTAAAATATGCTGGAGAAGCACAGCGTTTATCAATCTCCAACACAAGAGGATCTCATCTAATGTAGTTGAAAAGGTAAGCTCTCCATCTTCTGGGAGTGATTACATGCTATAGCTGAACTAGCAAGCCCCAGAAAGCTTCCTGGCCTTACTAGACAGCAGCTCAACCAATGGTCCTTTGACATCTCCTTTATATACCTCCAGTGCACGTGAATCTCTTTGCCCATCTCACCCAGGATCTTGGAATACAAATGTTTCTGATTTAGGATGAGGTGTTTTTATGTACTACATGATAGTCATCATACATGGCTGGGATCCAATAAAAGAATATAGTCGGACCTTTTTATCCATTGGGGTTCGGCTGCTTACTGCACTCCTCACACAGTTTCTTCAGTTGTGGAAGTACAGGACTTCCACATTTGATTGAAAGGGATCGCGCACGTGAAGGAGCAGGAGCATCCTCCCAGAACACAAATGTGATGCCACCACCAATCCTACACAATGTTCCACTGTTTCTGTGAAGTTTTTGGTAAATTCCTTAAGTTCTGATTCCTCGTGAAAATGAAGCCAGGCACATCTAACTGCATATGCTCACATTCATCCCTTGCCTCCTCCCTTTCCTTTCTTCCTTTGTTGTATTCCTTTAGATTTAGACTGTATCTTTCTATGGTGATCAAAGGTGGGGAGAGAAACCTTGGTGCTGGTGCCTCGCTTCTCTCCCCAGATCTGCCATGCCAGGGCCAAAATTGGTAGACTTCACTGCCACCATAAGGACAAAACCAGACAAAGAGTGACTTGTCTTTGAAAGCCTTCCTCCCAGATAGAGGATGATCTCCCAGAATTCGAATGCTGTCATATCTAACCCAGGAACTGGCTAGGTTAGTGGTTCCCTAACTCCTGGGAAGACCCTTTGCTGCCCTAAGTGGCAGCGGGGCCTTCCCAGGGGGTGCGTCCAGGATTGCACTGCCGCCGCCACCACCACGGATGAAAAGTCCCATTTTACCTTCATTGGCGGCAGTGGAGGTCCTCCAGTGGGGGGTGGGGAGCCTGCGGACCCCTCTGCAGGCCTCCCCAAGCGTCTGAGCGGCCCTCCGACGCAATCGCAACCCACTTCCGCTTTCGCTGTAAAACTGGAAGTGGGTCGCGGTCACGTCGGAGGGCCGCTCCAGCATTTGGGGAGTCCTGCGGAGGGGTCCGCAGGCTCCCCACCCCACCCCCCACTGGAGGACCTCCACTGCCACCAATGAAAGTATTCTATTTATCTATTTAATAGGGAAAACGGGTTTAAAGCTGAATAAGATTCACACCTCCATGATCCCCTGAAGGCAGGTGAATTCTCAGCCACACACAGATGCTTTCTCTGAGAGGGCCACGCTGGTACACCTAACCGTCCTTGTGCTTGCTCTTAAGAACCCTAGGGCTAATGATGCCACTGATCCATCTGAATGGATAGTATATGGCCACTTGGATATACCTGCCTGTCTTCTGACCTGGTCAGATGGGCATGAATACCCAAATGGCTGATCCATGCCAATCCCAGCAGTCCTTAGGCTGACTAAGACTATTGTCTTAACTGCATCCAGACAAAAAAGACAGCAAATTCAAAAAAACAACTTGTCTCCTCAGCCATGCAGTCTCACAGAAATGGTGCTGAGTTTGAAGTGCCCCTTGGAAGCCGTTTCCTATTGAACCATATGCAGAGGCTTTCCTTAAAGCAGGGGTGGCCAACCTTTCCAACATGAATACTCCTGGACCTTTAATGGTTGTATAGGTGAGGACATTTCAGCAGGTGCAGCTGCTTTAGCAGCACCATCAGCACTTGCAGCTGCCAAGATTCTGTCTTCTACACAACTTTTAGGAATGCAGAGGCCCTAGTGGTGGAAGTTTGGCCACCCCTGCCTTAAAAGAAATGGATGGGGAAAAGGAGGGAGCAAGGGGGTTGTTTAATCATCCCAGATTTTGCTGGGATGAAAAGGGCAAGGACCTTTTTCTCGCTTATGATATTCCATAAAGAGTCATGCATATTGATGGCACTAAATAAATACACAAATACTTTGTAACTTTGAAGTGTTCTGAACTCTCCTCCCCAGTAATCTAGTTACGACTTCAGTTAGGAGCTTCAGTCACGCTTCCTTTCAACCACTTAAACAATTTCAAAGGATAAATAAGCTAATTAAGTAAATTTATGCACATGGTATCCTTTAATCAAATGCCGTTTTCTAGCTAGAGAATTTCTGTTCAAGTGCCAAATTCAAGACCTTCAGAAGAGAGGCATCACTACAGAATTGTGACTAGCCAGGATTCTACTACAGATATCTCACCTGGATTTAACAGGCTTATTTAAAATTTAAAGAATACAAATATGGGCCACGGCTTATACCCATATCCTTTTGAAAACATTGCATCAATGTGCTCTGAAATGAGACTGGAGAGAGAAAGGATTAGTGCCAGCAGATTACACTTTCTCCTGGCTTATTTAAACAACTCTCGAAGTTACTCCCCAGAGAATCCAAAAAGCTACTACCGGTGAGATACCCAATAAACAATTAAATCCCAAGCCGCTGAGATGCTGGGTTGTAACCTGTAAGCATGCACATGAACATCACAACAACTGGTTTTGCTGCAAATGTTTTCATGAGCAGCTCTGCTCCTTTCCTAGGAATGGGGATTTTGTTTTCCTATCCTTCCCACCCTCACTTCTTTACTTCCCAATCAAATGATAGGCCTCCCTGTATCCCCTTTAAGCTCAGTTTAGAACATCTCTGCAGAACAAAGCTGTCTATTGTGGAGTCGGATCTTTACTCCACACATCCCATTACTCTCTATGCTGGCAGTGGTTCCCTAACTGGGGCGTCGCGACACCCCAGCCGGGAAGAAAGGGTTGCTATGCCCTTAAGGGGCATGGCAACACGCGGTGACGACGCGGGAAGTCAGTTGCGAAACCGGAAGTCAGTTGCGAAACCGGAAGTCAGTTGCGATCATGTTGGAGCGCTGCTCCAACGCTTGGGGAGGCCTGCGGAGGAGTCTGCAGGCTCCCCGCAACCCCCGAGGGACACCCACTGCCCACCAATGAAGGTAAAAACGGTGATCCCTGGTGCAGCGGTGGCGGCGGCGGCACGATCCCAGGCGTGTCATCGCCACTCCTGGGAAGGCCCCGCTGCTACTTAGAGCAGCGTAAGGCCTTCCCAGGAGTTAGGGAACCTCTGCTCTAGGGTTTCAGAGAGGGAAACCTCCCTGGTGATGCCAGGAATTGAACCTGGGATCTTCCATATACAAGTATGTGCTCTACCACTGAGCTACAGTCACTTTCTCTAAGAAAGAGGACCATCTGAACACTTCAAGCAAATGCTGTAGCAGGGTGCAGTGC
The DNA here is from genome assembly GCA_026170595.1 of Plestiodon gilberti rubricaudatus. Classification (NCBI taxonomy): domain Eukaryota; kingdom Metazoa; phylum Chordata; class Lepidosauria; order Squamata; family Scincidae; genus Plestiodon; species Plestiodon gilberti. The sequence goes on along the minus strand of JANXHW010000004.1, from coordinate 16,931,092 downwards.
TTGTCCTGGTCCCAACAAGTCTTTATTAGCAGTTACAATTTTAGATTGAACTAGTGCACTCTACTTTCCATGTCAGACATGGCCATAGAGATTCAGAGATAGAGTGACACCCATAGCTACACCCACAAAGAGTTATGGTCAATGGCAGCTTTCCATTAGAACCAGAAGATCAAACTGTCTGTCTTGTCTTTTTCTTCTCTTTAAGGGTAAGTAAATTTGGAAGGGAGTAGCAGGCACAATGTGATCGTGTACCTGTGCCAGAGGCACTTCACATACACAAACCAAATGTTCCCCAGGAGAGGAGAATGGTACCTCTAGTTCGTATAGTCAGGGCAATGGTGTTCCCAGTAGCAATGTATGGTTGCGAGAGTTGGACCATAAGGAAGGCTGAGCGCCGAAGAATAGATGCTTTCGAACTGTGGTGCTGGAGGAGACTCCTGAGAGTCCCTTGGACTGCTAGGAGATCAAATCAGTCAATCCTAAATGAAATCAACCCTGACTGTTCCCTGGAAGGACAGGTACTGAGGCTGAAGCTCAAATATTTTGGCCACCTAATGCGAAGAGAGGACTCTCTGGAGAAGACTCTGATGCTGGGAAAGATTGAAGGCAAAAGGAGAAGGGGAAGGCAAAGGATGAGATGGTTAGACAGCATCACCGATGCAACGAACATGAAAATGAGCGAACTCAGGAAGATAGTGGACAGGAAGGCCTGGTGGGATATGGTTCATGGGATCACGAAGGGTCGGACACGGCTTAACGACTGAACAACAACAAAAAGTGGTCATGGTTTCCAAAGAGACAGGGGTGGAACCAATGTCCCTCACAATGTTTACCTAAGGTACTAAATGGTTGTAGACGGCGGACATGGGGCAAAACCACATGTGACAAAGGAGGCGTCACGTGACCTGCATTTTTCCCACTGTGGGTGCAGTGATACGGTGAAGCTGCTGCAGCCCATTATGTAGTGATGGGCGGAGGAGAAGCAAATCACATAACCCAGGCACCTGACCTTCCCACATGCTTCATGGGCAGCCTTGAACCATCTGGAAAAGGAGTAGCCACCAGCAAGGGGGTGGGAAGAGAGACATAGCAGGGGTGTACTATACTTCACCCCATCCATCCAACATAACTGACCCACTCCTCTGTAATCACAAAAGTCCTCGTGTTTGTAGCATTAGCCCCAAGCAACCTCTTGGGAAGTGAGGGCTCGTAGCTCATAGCCATGGTTTGAAAAAAGACAGGTAGTGAACTGGTAAAAATAAAAAGAGTTTATTAAGAAATGTAAGAGAGAGGAAAATAAGCAAAGCTCAAATTGGCAAAAGCAGGCACTTGAAATTAGAGGCAAAATCAAATTTAAAAAAACTAACACAATCTAACACAATCCCTTACTTACATACCTGCAGTTCTGTTACTCACCTCCAGGGTCCAAAGGGGTGGTCAGCAATGTATGGGTGACTCCTCAAGTGCTGCAACACAATGTGTGCTGGTTCAAACTAGTCAGTTTCTCTGATGGCGGGATCAAGATTCTCCTGGTCTCATTGGCTGCTCAGTTAACCCCCCCCCCCCGGATCTTCTCTCCACCATAGTCAGGTGGATAGACTTGACCAATGGGCAAGTGTGAGCAAAACCCAGTGGGGTGCTGGTATTTTCCTCGTGGCCCTTTGTTCAGCTAGGGGCAGGTTCCACCACATCCTGTTTAAGCTGCTTCAATGGTCACACAAGTTACAGAGGTCAGGATGGAGAAGCTGGGGCCAATCCCTGTTGTTTGCCCCTCAGCAGCAGTATTCGGACCAATATCGTTTCTGAAAACGTTGGCTTCATTTAGCTATGGCTAAGCATTTTTTGCCTAACCTGTTTTAAAAGCCACCAGAGCAAGTGACAACCACCCCTTCTGGTGGGAGTGAATTGCAGGCTAATCGTGTGTCTTGTGAAGGAAAACTTCACTCTGCCTACAAGATGACAGAAACTCCTACACTTCACTAGAACTGCTAAATCAGAATACCTGGAGGAAATAATTGCAATATGACATGTGACCATCATCCAACTAAATAATACTGTTCTCAGTGCAAAATTAGCCTCAACCTCACCTTTTCTGCTATCTCAGTTACTTACTATGAATTTTACTATCCTAAAAAAATATTAGCTTAGGTTACAAAACCTAAGAGGGGCTGGATTTTTCATCTCCAAAAAGCCATTTTTCACAGCATGATTTCACAGGCATTTTGCAGGTAATTCTAATTACTAATTAGGGAGACATCTGGTCCTGTTTCCTCAATAATAACTGTTATTGCTAATGATACTGTTGTGATTAAAGGCAGAGGGCTCATTTCAAATAATAATAGTACATCTTCATAAATTGTCTCGTGGCTAGTTCCCAGGTTTCAATATCTTTGGCTTAATTTATTTGCAACTCTATATGTTTGTAAATCAGCTGAAATGGTGATGACCTGCCTATTGCCTGCAAATTTTACTAAAGAAAAAATACAAGAAAAAGCTCTATGTTCTGTATTTAGGTAAAGGTTTATGCCAAACTAGAATGCTTTAGGTAGGTACAGGTCAGGGGTGGCCAAACTAAGGCTCTAGGGCCACATGCGGCTCTTTGACGTATAATGTGCGGCTCTCGGAAATAGGTTGGCCGAGCTCCTTTTTGCATCACAATTAATATAAAAGGTAAATAAGAAATTTTCAAGCTTTATAATTATTTACCAGGTATAAACTGAGAGTCCACTGGATTTAAAACATAAGTTTAATGTTCATGGTGAGTAAATATATTTAAGGATTTAAATGCTTCTTGAATATTGCGGCTCTCAAACATCTCTCTTACAGCTCTCAAACATCTGAAGTTTATCGTATGTGGCTCTTATATTACGCAAGTTTGGTCACCCATGTTATTATCGGTAATTAAAAGATTAGTTCATGCAATCTGCAAAACTGAAAATATACTGTGTAATACACATGATGGGGCAGTGAGGAGGCATCTCCCACCACACATATGCACAAACATGCATACGCGCACACACATGAATGATGTAAAAACAAAGAGTCGAATAGCACCTTAAAGACTAACCAATTCATTTTTGTTTGTTTTCATAGGCTGCAGCCTGCTTCATCAGATGCAAGCGTCTCATGCAGCATATTCACCCAATTCCAGGGCCGGCTTTAAGCCAATTGGACCAATTGCTTCCATTTGGGCCCCACGTCTAAGGGGGCCCCGCACTAGTGTAATCTACTATAGTCTTGTCAAATACACACAACACCACATTGCGACATACACGCAATACCACATTGCAGGTTTATTTTATTGTAGACCTATATGGCTGTGAACCTGGGCCTCCACAAAAAATGTTTCCAACTGGGCCCTGCAGCTCCTAAGGCCGGCTCTGCTCAATTCCTTTTTGAGATGAAAATATTGTTCGGACTTGACACACACACCATGTTGTATGGGGATGGCCATGGCCCATTCAGTGGAGAAAATATGCTTGGTGTAGTAGATAGAGAAGTGCAGACTGAAAGCAGAGGGGGCCGGGGGTGGCCATTGGGGGGGTGATAGGAGTTACAAGAGCAAAGGAGGGCATGGATTCGGTTGTGAACAGTCTGGTTTTACTCTCAACATCCAAGAGTCTAAATATCTTGTGAGAACTCAATAGGTTGTCTGTCAAATAAGGAAGAAATCTGCTACTTGTAACTTCTTTGAGAAAACAATTTACAAATACCATTCACTCTGTTTCGGCCTCTTCTGTTGCTTCTGTGTCCAGATATGGGGGGGGGGGGGGGAGGAGGAGGCTCTATCAGCCAAATGCTATGCCTGCTTACTCAGAAGTAAGTCCCAAGTAAGTATGCACAAAAACGGCAGCTGTACAGTAATTTTCATTGAATGTTCTAGAGTCCCCCATCCCTTGAGGTTGAAACTATATGGGACTGCCAATGGAGGTCCAACGTTGTACTCTACCCGCTCACCTCATATCTTACAATTCCATCTAATTTTTGACAGAACATTTTTCATGTCCTGCATCCTGCGCTTTCCCATCCACTCTACATCACGGGCAGTACAATCCTATGCGTGTCTACTCAGAAGAAAGTCCCATTGTGTTCAATGATGCTTACTCCCAGGAAAGTGTGTATAGGATTGCAGCCTGAGTGTCAGGGTGGAGGGACGTGTATTATTTGATGACATAATATCATGGGATAAGTGAAACTTAGGCTTACCATATCGCCGACCGGGACGCTCCGTCTTGCCCTTAAGGGGCGGGACGGGGGGAGGGAGTCAGGGCGCGCGCGCTCTGGCTCCCTCCCCCCGCCCCGCCCCTTAAGGGCAAGACGGAGCGTCCTGGTCGGCGATATGGTAAGCCTAGTGAAACTACATGTTCCAGGGAGAGAGAGGTAAACCCAGTTCTGTGTCTGCTGCTAGTTTCAGCCTGAGTTCACCAAATTTTCGTACACATTTAGTTGTGAGGTGCTATTATCTGCTTACAGCAACCTTCCAGTATTATGGAAAAGGAAAACTTTTAGTTTTTTTCAGAAACATTTTCAGTTTCCAGAAACACATTATCCACAATGGATAAAACGTCTGAGAATAAGGCTAGCAGTCTTGTAGCAGATCCTTCGCAGTAGTTACCGAATTTCTCATATGACCTCTCTCTGTTACAGCACATTTTAGCAATGACCAAGTCACCTAAGGCTGTACACATTTCAGTTCTCCACATGGAAAACAATTGACAACCTCCGTGCAGCACTTCAGGTCATAGGAGGTTGCCAGCGGCAACCCTGAACTTCCACACACACAGGTGGTGGTGGGGTTGTTGCTGGTTTTTTAAAGTCCTACACTAGATAGCCATAAGATGCTCTAACAAGCCTTTATGAGCTGAAATTTCTGCTATTTGGGAAGAGAATGAGATAGCAAAGAAAGCTGAAAACAAATAAAGGGTCTTATTCTCTGCCACCTGAGAATTGTTTGAGAAACCAGGGAACTAGTGATCTGCTTAACCCAAAAGTTTTCAAAGTTACATAAACAGATGTATATATCTCCAAGCTTAATGGTACCAACAGACCTGAGGATTTATATTGTAGGCAATTTCCTTTCATTGCCTCATATATTGCAGGGCTGCTGGAGATGGGTTTTAAATGCTTTCTCTGGCAGAAAATGATTAATAGTCTTCTCATGGAGTTCCCACAGAACAGCTATCCTTGCTGATAGTGTTTCAGAGTATGCAGTGAAAAAAGTATTTTACTCTTCTATATTCTTCTTCTTCTGACACTATTAGGTGCCAAATGGTTTTATATTAAGTAATTAACATCTACTTATCATACAGTCAAATATCTATGGCAGAAATCTCAACATGTTATCTCCACCACATCAAATAACAAGCAGGTCTTGGGTTTTCTTTCTTATATGAGGGGACGGAAACATAACTATAAAGTAGGACATTTGGAAAAGGACTTTCACATTTTGTGACTGCATTAAGATACCTCCCCAGGAGAAGTTTATGAACAAAACTAGGGTTTAGGGCCTATTGGGGAACCTGGAATTGCTCTGAGTGAACTGTCTGGCTAAAAGGATCTGACAGACTTGTTCTTGGCTCATAACTCAGTAATTTGAGGAACAAGAATAATCCCAGAGCGCTCTCTCTCTCTCTCTCTCTCTCTCTCTCTCTCTCTCTCTCTCTCTCTGAATGAATGAATGAATGAATGAATGAATGAATGAATGAATGAATGAATGATGTAAAAAGAGTAGGGAAGAACTACTTGTTCTTGTTCTGGAACAAGAGTTTGATCTGAAGGAGGATCTCTTTCCTATTGGGTCTCAATCCCCTTGCAATGAATTTATTCAACACAAAACGTGGATGTGAAGATAGGATTTAGCTTTGTGAACTTTTTGTTGAAAAGTGGTATATAAATACTATTATTATTATTATTATTAATAATAATAATAATAATAATAATTTAATTCTGAAGTTAATACCACCAACCTAAGCAGTTCTTTCTCTTGAAATAAAGTTGTGACTGTCGCTGAATGTGGCACATCACCTGCTTTCCCATCCTTCCTGACAGGATGATGAAATTCAGAGGAACGTTTCTGTTCCATCAGCCCATCCTTGGCTTCTATGGCTTGAAACACAAAGCAGGTGTAATGTCACCTGCTTTACACTGACTTAATGGTCTGTAGACAGACAGTCCTTTACAAGCACTTAATTCGATGTCCTCAAGAGAATAAGGTGCATATCGATGCATATAAAAAAGGAACAGGAGGCAGCAAGGAGGGGTGAACCCAACTCCCCTCCGCCTCTGCTTTTTTAAAGACACATGCACCCGCCTCTGTAGCAAATGTCGATTTCCTCTCAGTCTGGCCCCACCCACACACTCCTGGTGGGCTGTTTGCTATTTTTGATCATTCAAAGTTCTGTTTGTATGATTAGACAAGTGCTGTTTGTACCATTATAGATTTAAAGCACCCTTTCTTCATTTCTTGACAAACCCTTGTGAACCTCGGGCCATCTCTTTAGTGAGGTTTAACGCGTTTCCTTCAGAGATAACGACCGGGAGATATCGTAAGATTCTGTACTCAGACCAGCGTTGCCCCTGTAATCAGGGGTCCATCGAGACTTTTTTTCACATGTTCTTTTCTTGCCCACAGCATGCTAGCCTGAGTTCTGTTTATCTGGAACCCATTCTAATTAATAAGGATGGCCATCTTGATCTGGTGAAAGTGAAATACCTCCTTAACGACAGTTCTGCTGAAATCATGGAGAGGGTGGCAAAGGTTTTGCTCTTGGTGATTGAGTAGTATAAAAATAGAGTTATGTGTAGAGATCCAACAGTGGGAGATTTTTCTGCCACAGTTATTTCTGGAGATTTCTCCCACTGTTATTTTTGGGGATTGAGACCCAGTTGTTATTTTTCTTTTGCGGTGATGTTGTGGTGTACTGTTGCTAATGATGTTATTACTTTTATGCCAATAATGGTACCTATCCATCTATATTTAAACAACCATACAATGCATTATCATTATTATTTTTAAACCCAAATGTTTCTTTTTAATGATGGGGAGGCTGTGGGAGGGAGTGTATCCAGTGGTGATGATGTGTTCTGGATTCTATCCTTTTTCACTCCCCTTTCTCTCCTTGGACTTGCATCAGCTGAAGAGCTGGTGTAGGTCTGAGGAGATCCAGGTCATTGCGGAGTGGGAGGCTTACGGAAAAGTAAATCCCCTTTCCCTTCTGGATCCTCTCGATCCACTCTCTGCTGGATACAGCATGCGCCTATTTGGCGTGGCTGCACCACTGGGGAGGGGGAGGATAGGATTGAGCTCTGACTCTCCTATAAATATTTGAATTGGTAAATGTGGCTACTGGGTGTGTGATTTGGATCAGAACTATGAGGTGTTTAACCTTTACATCCAATGCCATTTTTCTTGTTTAAGTCACCACCAGCAGCTACTATTTCCCTGCAAAGGGAAGACTACAGTTAACCATACTTGTACATTTTCCACATGGAGCAAATAGCAACTTTAAGGGGGTAATTTAAGCCATGAGAGCAGCGCTGAGGGGAAGGGTTTAAAAGGAAACAACGTAAGAACATAAGAACATAAGAAGAGCCCTGCTGGATCAGACCAAAGGCCCATCTAGTCCAACTTCCTGTATCACACAGTGGCCCCACCAGATGCCTCAGGGAGCACAAGACAACAAGATACTTGTATCCTGTCGCCACTCCCTTGCACCTGGAACAAAGAAAACCTACTCCTATAACCAGGAGGTTGCTTATCCCCATCATGGCTTGTAAGCTGTGATGGACATTTCCTCCATAAATCTGTCCAATCCCCTTTTAAAGGCATCCAGGCCAGGTGCCATCACCACCTCCTGTGGCAAGGAGTTCCACAAACCAATTACACCCTGGGTAAAGAAATATTTTCTTTTGTCTGTTTTAATCCTCCCTCCACTCAATTTGAGTGGATGCCCCCTAGTTCTAGTGTTGTGTGAGAGGGAAAAGAACTTCTCTCTATCCACTCTCTCCATCCCATGCATAATTTTATACGTCTCAATCATGTCCCCCCTCAACTACCTTTTTTCTAGACTGAAGAGCCCCAAACGCTGTAGCCTTTCCTCATAAGGGAGATGCCCCAGCCCACTAATCATTTTGGTCGCTCTCTTCTGCACCTTTTCCAGTTCCACTATTTTCCACCTTTTCCAGTTCCACATAGCACAACCCCAGTGCTATGGCCCTGATCCAAATGGGGACACTTGCAACTGGATTTACCAATTCAAAAAGCTATGGGAGAGCCAATCACAGATTTTCTGATGATGTGCATAGTTTGGCTTTTAGTTCCATGCATACTGATTGCCGCTGTCCAAGATAAATGGCCTATAATTATTCTAAATTTTGCAATGTGGGCAGAAGTCTGCAGGTAGGCGGCTCAATTTCTGCAGCTGAATTAGAAAAAAAAATTAATTCTCTCAAAATGTACATACTAATTTATGGGAAAGTAGCCTAATACGCGAGGTAAATGTGCTACCAAACTGTGTTTAATCTGCTATATAATGCAAAACCTTCACACCTTATTTCTTTTAAATTAAGAATGGCAACGGTAGCTACCATTTAGTTTCCTTTCAACGCAGTGTTTCTCGACACAGCCAGAGCACCGTGGATTTTAACAAATTGAGACATTCAAATCATTTTCACAGCAGTGAGTCGAATAGGTACTTGATTTAATGAGGAAGGAGAAAGGGAAGATTGATTGAAAAAGCCTGAAGGATATGGTATCGCTTGCTCCAGTGGCAAGTGTATATTTTGGAAAGACAGGAAGGTCACTAAATTAAGAAGTAAAAAACATCCATCAGTCCTTTACAATAATGCGGTGGACTTGCACAATCTGTTTGTGTCCAGTATGCCGTCATGGTGTCAGCTCTCACCTGATGAAATGCATGTTATAGACAAGAACGAATGAAGGTTTTAGCGTCTGTCAATAGCTATGAATGAAGCTACTGAAACAAGAGGGAAACTGGTCAACTATGATAGTATACAGTAAAACCAGTGCTGGCTTCAGGATTTGGGATAGGGTTCATAAAAGACATCCTCAGTCGATCCCCTTAACCTGCTAGAAGTGAGTTGTATAAACAGATTGTTTACACAGAGCAGAATTGTGCTAAGATGACAATTACCATATTGTCCCGAGTATAGGCCGCTCCTGATTATAAGCCGCACCCTTAACGTTTGGTGCTATTTAAAAAAAAATAAAGTTTTAACTTTTTTTAACTTAAAGAAAATATACACATTAGTAGAACAGAAAAACAGTACAGCTTTAGTACAGTTAAAGGCATAGGCATCCTGTCCCTTATTGAATCTGGGCACCCTAGTATAAATAGTCTTCCCAGATCCAAAGGGGGACAGAGTGCCTACCTTTAACCTTTGGAATTTGGGCAGGTGCAGCTTGTTGCACCCTTCCATGATGATGAGCTGCACCTACCCAAATTCCAATGGTTAAAGGTAGTCTCTCTGTCCCCCTTTGGATATGGTAGGCCTATGCAGGAACAAGATATATAGCACTCTTGTATGGCCCCTTGAACTGGAGAAGAAGAGGGCGGGGTTAGGAACTCCTCCTCGTCCCCAGAGCTGTCTGGTTTGCTGTGGTAAGTTGCCAGCCCGCCCAGTCCCATGTACCTGTGTGGCCCCGCAATCCTTCCAGGGGCGGTGAAGTGTCGGACGTTCCAGGTGAGCCGCAGGGCAGAGGCTGTAGCCTCTTCTTCAGGTTGGTCGACCTCCAGCTCTAGCTAACCGAGGGAACTGCTGGTGGGGGTTCGGCTCAGGTCTGGGCCTCAGAGTTGGGTCAGGGTGGGAGTTGCATAACTCGTGTCCGCCTCTGCCCGGCCTCCTTGGAGCTCTCTCTCTGGCCTTCCCAACCGACATAGCCAGCTCTCTGCTCCTCAGCCTTCTCATCACTGGCCATCCCTGGCCCTAAATACTCTTGTTCCTCCTTGCCCTACCCGTTGCCTCCCTCAGCTGTTGCTCCGTCTCCTCCCCATGGCTGCTGCTGCTGGGGTCCTAGTGCCTGTCCCATCTCCCTTGCCTCCGTCGTTCCCTCTGCTCCTGGCTTAGCCCCGTTCCCAGCCCTTCTCGTCCCCCAGAGCAGTGTGGCGACGTCGGGCTGGTACCTTCGCAAGGGCAGGCCCCCGATCGCGGCCCTGAGGCCCCGGTCGGTGGTCGCCCTGCTGGTCTCTTCCCCCGTTTGCCGGTCCTTCTCATCGGGGCTTCGTTTGCCCACTTCCGCTGTGTCGGAGGAGGGGGCAGGGCTTGCCGCTCCTCCTTCTCCTTTTCTGCCTTGTCCGGGTCATCAGGCCTGCGCGGTTCGTGGTCGTCCTCGGTGCCGGAGCCGCCCGGGGTCGTGTGCCGGGCTTCTGCATGTGGTGAGTGGACGGGCTGGCCCAGACAACTCTCTTAAGTGGCAAGCTCAATTTCAAGCTGCAGGATCAATAAATATCTTAGTTTCCACAGCGTCCTTGGGCTGGAACTTAAGGGTTAATTTTTTTCAACTGCTTGCTGAAGCTGGCTAGCTAGAGGGCTTGTAGAGCCCATGTATATATGCTGTGGGCTGTGTCCACACAATCAGAAACTCCGGGAAGTTGTCATCTTCCCACTACACGTGTTCATTGAACACATGATTTGCACTAGTGAAAGGGGCTTTTCTCTTTGTGGGAAATCTTTTGAATGGCAGCTAAAATCTGCATAGCTAGGCACTAGGAAATGGATAGATCACCATTAGTTAAGGAATGGTGACACAAATTCTTCTTTGTCAGATACATAAGCTTATAAGCTTTAAACTGTTTTACCAAGCTATATTTCAATAATCTGTTTTGCTCTTTGGGTCCTTTTGTACTTTAGTGCCATCAATACCCATACAGTATTCTGTTGCTGAACAACATACTTTCTCAGTGTTGTGCATCACACCTTTTTTTTTGCACATCCTTTTTGTGTAATAATAAGTGAAAAATCTCAGAATTAAAGACTAACATCTTGACGGGAAAACTCCATCATTTTAGTAAGATTTATTTCAAAAAATATCACAGATGTTACAAAATTTCCCCACAAACACTTGTGGCATCCTCAGAAGTATTACATCACCAGCAAACGACTACTAACAGTAGTCATTGGTGTAATATTACATCACCAGCAAACAACTACTAACAGTAGTCGTTGGTGTAATACTTCGGAGGATGCCACAACTGTTTGTGGCGAGATGTAAAGTTTTGTAACATCTGTGATATTTTTTCAAATAAATCTTACTAAAACGATGGAGTTTTCCCGGCAAGATGTTTGTCTTTAATTCTGAAATATGGACACGTCGTGACAACTTGCGAATGTATTTAAGTGAAAAATCCTTTCCTATCTATGTTTTAAAACACTTAAAGATGTTACAATATTTGCATGCCATTAAACTGACTAGGTGCGTAACATTTCCTCCTCTTTTTGCCATCTCTCTCCCTTTCTTACCTTCATCATAAGACGTTTTGAGAAGGAGTCTTGCTTCGTTTATCTCTAACTTACAGTGAAGAACAAGGTAGGAGCAGTAAGTAATCCAAAAGGAAACCTGTAGCTTATTTTTAAACCAACACAAGGAAACATTCTTTCATCCAGTATTTAAATGTAATTAGCATAGGGCATCATTCTCCCAATACATCACTGAAACCCACTGCATAGAAGGATTCATTAAAAAAAAGATTAGACATTTATATGGATAATGAGAACATCCACCGTTACTATCCATTATACATTTTTATTCTACCTCATGAGATGCTCATGCTTCAGGACATAAGCAAACTGTTAACTGGGAAGGTGGAGTCATTATGGATGGTTAGATAATCCTTCTATAGCATCTGCTACTGCTTGTCTTGAGGGACTACTGGAATTACTGATATTACCTGGAAGAGAACGACTTCCCTTTGAGACATTGGTAAATGGTGGTGCATTTCCTGCAATTTGCTACTATGACATTGAACATATGGCACAGCACAGTTTTGAATAATATGTTTCACAGAAGTAACTAGGCTGGATTCATAACACGATATATGCCAAAGATATCCGTGACCGTGTGGCTGTGAGCTCAGAGTCTGGATCGAAATGTTTTGGACTGTAGCATCTCTAAGGAAGATCTGGGAACTCCAGTTCACTTTATTAGGGATAGCTGGTAAAAGACACGGTACCATTTACAACTGAAATTCCATGCAAGATGCTGACAGGAAGGTAGTCTGAGTTGACCCAATAATTTCCATGTCTTTTTCTCCAACATTACCTTTTGTAGTATTCAACAGAACTATTTTGTTGCAAGTTTGTGCTGTACTTTGCACATACATCTTCTCTTTGCTACCAGACTACATGGCTTCATCAACACTGATAGTCTTTCATGGCCAATGGATACTAGCAACCATGCCCAACCTGGTAGCTTGAGGCTGCCGAAAGCAGTTTGGTAGTGTTAACGTAGCTGGCAAAGGAGACGGATGACTGGCAGCACAATTCTATGTACACATACATGGGAGAAAGGCCCATTGAACACAATGGGACTTTCTTTCAAGTAAACATGCATAGGTTTTTGCTGTGATTTATGCAGCTGACTGAGAAGATGATTTGATTATGCAGCTGCTTTAGTGAAACTGATATTGCCTTTTATGAATGGCACTCTCTGTCAGCTGCCCACCAAAAAAGCACCATATAACGTCAGTACTCTCTCCTCACAAGGAAACTGAACTCCTAAAAGCTATTTCTGGAACTGTCCTTACATATGTATGAGGAAACTTCCCTTACATATGTATGGGGACTAACTGAGAATCTTGAAATTCCTACCATTCAGAGATCAACCCAGCCTCAAATCCTTCTTTTTCATCTGGAAGATTAAATGCAAATGAAACCTTCTCTGCAACATACTGGACACACATCTAGGATCTACTGAGGTCCCCATTCCTACAATTTGGTGTCATCAAGCCAACTGCATTTTTTTCAATTTATTGAAATATTGATATCTTGCTTTTTTGCCCACAAAGCAGAGACCCCAAGGTGGCTAGCTACTAACAAAATGTTAAAGCTTCACAATAAAATATCAATACCAGTGATGTAGACTTGAGTCTATTGACTCGGACTCGAGTTGGACTCAAGTTGCGTCAATGTCTTGACTCGAACTTGACTCGGCAATTGTAAAAGACTTGAAAGGCTCGACTTGAAACTTGGAGTCTTTTACAACAAGTCGAATTTTATTCGGGTTTAAACCCATTTTCTCCATTAAATAGATAGGGGCTCTCAACTCGCAACCAAAGACTCTTTCGAGTCCTTTACAATCGCTGAGTCAAGTTCGAGTCAAGTCATTGAGTTCGACTCAAGTCCAAGTTAATAGACTCAAGTCTACATCACTGAGTGCCTGGGTGGGCAGGCAGGCAGGATCATGTGGGAGAAGAGGGTCCTTTAAATATGTTGGTCCCAAACAGTTCAGTGCTTTAAAGGTAATAACCAATACCTTGAACTGGGCTCAGGAAACAGACCAGGAGCCAATGAAGATTATACAACAGTAGACTCACATATTCTGATATAATCAGTGATGCCAGAGGGAAGCAAGATAGGAGCAAGGAAGGGCATTCATCTACCATTTGTGCTCACTTCAGGGCCAGGTTTCACATTATGCTAAATGAGTAAGGTGGCCTGGTCAGTTGTCATAGTTTTAAATAGTGGCCAGGTGGGGGCACAAAGAGCAAAACCATGGAGGGTTCGTTGGGGCCCTTCCTCTCACACATAGTTTCATAATGTGTAATTTGGTCCTAAGGCTTCCTACTTTGTATGGAGTATAGGCACTGCACTTTGGGAAACAGGGAGCTATGCCAGTTCAAACCCCAACATTTACACAGACGTAGACATATTGGAGACAAGGCAAAGGACAGCAGTAAAGATGATTAAGCATTTGGATTGTAAGGCACAAATGGAAAACTCAAGACGTTTGTTGTCTAAAGAAAAGAAGATTAAAGAGGGACTTACCATTTCCCAAATACTGATCACACTGCCACAAGGAAAGAGAACAATTGTTCTTGATGTTGCCATTGTACATTTCCACTGAGAATTGAATGCGGACATGAGACATTTATGTTATAGGAAGATGGATTTAGGTAAGTAAATTCAATGAGAAAGTGTTTTAATTATAAAAAATAGTTAAAGGAACAAGTGATCTAGAGGAAATAAGGAAATTATTTGATTTGAGTTTTTCTAAAATTACAGTTCTGTTGCATTCCAGCTTTCTCAAACAATGCACATCTTACCTAGGCTTGGAGAGACCCTGCCTATGTTAGACTGGAAGACTCTTAGAACTCAATCCCACTTAATACATGAATAGCTTTTAAGCACGAAGAGACAGACATGCTAAGTGTGGTGGGACTGTGATACAAACCAAGGAGGAGAGACAGGGTACAAATATTAAATGAACAAATAAATGGCTAGGTCTGCATGTATGCTGTAATAGAGAAAATGCTAAACGTAACAATGGATGCAAAATCCAGTCTATGTTTCTAGCCCTCATCGTTTACTTATTGAGGTGACAAGTAAACATTCTACATGTGTGATGGGAGTGGGTACATTCTCTGTCCTGGGAACGTGTTCCAAAGTCTCAGAACTCATCCACAGGGCTTCAGGTGGCAAAGGGTCCTGGGACAGGGACTCAAAGGTAGATAACATTCAGGAAGGTTCATATAAGAGGATGCGATCCTAGAGATACTCAAGGCTTTGCTATTAGCTCCTGCCAGTGTTTCCTGGGCTTCACTCTTTGACTTGTCTCAGACTTGTCCACCTCAGCAATTTTATCTTGTGAAGGGGCAGAATTCCAGAGACTCATGGAGCAGTCTTGGACCGGTGGAGCGAGTGCTTCACTGGTCCAAGGTGTTGCAAACATGCCGTAAGGCATGTTTGCATCACCCTAAGAGTAAGCGGCACCAGCAGAGAGGTTTGCACTGCTCCTCCAGCACTGCAGAACGGTGGAGAGGTGAGTCCCGACCGGGGCGACGGAGGGGCGTGGGGAGGGCGGAACGGGGTGTTCCAGAGGGTGGGATTGGTCAGCCAAGCCCAGGAAGAGGAGGGATCATTGATTGTCTCCTCTGCCGAGCCGAATCCAATCCCCCATCCCGGGCCTAGCCGCCATTACACGGTCAGCTTGAATGTGCGCCAGCAAAATAGCTGGCACACATTCAAGTAGACCCATTGGGGCGGCTGGGGCTCTACTCAGGGTAAAGGGACAAACATCCTTCCCCCCTGAGAAGAGCTTCAGCTACACTGGTACTGTATTCTATTTGGATAGGGTGCAGCACGGGCTCCACGACCATGCTGCAGCCTATCTAGACAGGATTGGGCTGCCCACCAAACCACCAATTTGGCTCTGCTGTGAACAATACTGATCACACCTCTCAAATAGATGCAGCAGCATCATAGCACCACCTCCCCAGTGTTCGGTTCATCCATACCGAGACATTCTTAGAGAAATATTCATGCAAACCCAGGGCATTTACTGAGTTAAAGCACAACACTCTTATTCCGTACGATCACTGCCACCTCTCATAAAATACAATTCCCTACGAGTAAATGAAAAGGTTCTGCAGATACAAGATTTCTTGAGCTATAAACCCCACACTGAAATCCTTTAAACAATCGAGGTACAGAGAGTGGGTTTGTTGGGACAGTGACATTTCAAAGAGTTGGGGAAGAGGAAGGTGTTTAAAGTTATGCATCTGGTTAATTGCTACTCTGCCTTGACTACTAGGAAACTTTTCCAAATGAAAAAGATTAATAAAGAAAAGATAGGAAGATGCCCAAAATATGTTTCATGGAACAATTTGATGTTTATGGGATAACAGCAAGCTAAGACAGAAGAAACAGGAGCTAGCTACGTCGGAAACATCTAGAAATAATGGCGTTTTCTGTTAAGGGAATAAAGAAGAAGAAGCTGCTGGTCTTAGCAAAAGTTTTGATCAAAAAGAGGCCTAGTGAGCAGCAGTTTTCTGGCCTATAAAGCCTTTTAATTCTATGTATTTAAGCATAACTGGACAGCAAACATAAGCCACATAGAGTAATACCATATAAACAGTCCAGTAGATGAAGCTTTCCTGACAACACACATCAATTTCACCGACAATATGCCAATATATCCTTCCAGATGATTTGCCGTCAGTGGAGCTGTTCATCTGACCTAAGTTTAAAGAGAAAGAAAAAATAGCCACAGCAATGTTCCAGTCCATAGATTTTCTTTCACAGTGGAGGTGTTTGATCATGTAAATAGCATCTCAAAATGACAGGAGAGTTGGGGAGGGGAAAGAAACCACAATGACACTATTTTTGTAAGGTTAGGATTGTTATTACAATGTTGCAAGCTGCTAGAGATAAATCAAAACATGTCAACCAGCTACCTAAAGAGAGAAAGGGCTTGATTTGAAGAAATGCTCAAAGCCTCAAAAATTTATATTACGGTTTTGAAATGCATTCCTTCACTCTGGCAGAGACAGATGTAAGAGAAGGAGGGAACTCAGGGCACAATCACAGCATCCCTAGGCTGTCTTAAAATCCAAACTGTCAGACATGCAGTCTGGCCACACAACTAGCGTCTGTCCTCCCACTGGTCTTCTTCTTCTGTCAGGTCTCATGGCCTTCACCATGTCCAACTCAGAAATGCTCAGGCCCCCACTGGTGCCTGATAAACCTTTATAATAATGCTTGAAGCACGACGCACATGTATGTACATGGAGATGGGCAGCTACCAGAGGAGCATAACCCAGGCCAGTATGGTGACTTTAAAGCAGGATTGTGGGCAAGAGGCCTCAGATTCTACAAGCCTAGTAGAAAACCAAGGTCCATTGCCCTGCTCAGACATGAAGTTTGCCAGGAGCCGGTCAACTCTCTGAGCCCAACCTACGTGTCTGCTACCACTCTCCGACTCCGTGCCCTGATTGTTTAAAAGATTTCAGTGCGGGGATTATAGCTCAAGAAAACTGCTAGATTTTATTTTTTGAAATAGAAATTCATAAATAAAAATGTCCCCAAAATGGGGGAACAGCCATGATTGCTTCTGTGTCCCAGAAGGCCTTGGTGCAATCAGAAATCTGCCTAGCACCTAGCAACAGCCAATCTAATTAACAGCCCAATCCTATATCCCACCATCTTCCGCCATGCAGCTGCATTGACGGAGTGCATGCTGCATGCTGTGGTTGTGGGGCAATCAGGAGGCCAGCGAGAGGTCACCTGATCAGCAATGGATCCATCAGCAATGGATCTCCTCAATTCAAGGAGAGGAAGGGGGCAGTGGAGGTTAAAAAATCAGGGATAGGATTCGACGTGCGTCTTTGCCAATGAGATTCACCACCACTCCAACCTGCTCCCCGCCCCCTGCCCTACCCTCCCTGCCCTCAACTGCCCACTCTGCCACCTTATCTGGGCTGGCAGAGCATCCAGGCGAGTCTGGTGTTTGAGCAGAGATTCTGGCCATTTCCACCTGAGGCTCCATCACACACAACATTTTTGCCATCGCAGGACCATTAACAACAGTGAATCGATAGATCTGCTGTCATGAGTGACTCATAGGATACGGCTGGAAGTCTGCATAACTCCCCCTGCTCTCCATCTTGAGACAATTATAATTGGCAGTCATTAAGGTTTTATCACTATGTCCCTACGTTTCTTCCCCCTCTCCACTTGTTTTCGTCAACATTCACCCTGAAGAAGCGTTCTGGAGAACTTAGAAGTTTTGCTCATGGCTATGTGACACTTCAATTGGTCCTAATAAAAGTATTGACGTACTATGACTGCCCTACTGGCCACTGTGTATGCTTGCCTGAGCTCCTTGGAGGAAGATGAGATATAAATGTAATCGTTAATAAGATGTTTCAGTCCAACTTATGCTTCTGTACAACATCCTTAACAAAAGGGGGAAATGATGGGAATTTTTTTTAAGTGAATTGAGCTAACTGTTGCAGAGATTGTCACAAGTCCTCCACACTGAAGCAGTTGACAGTTCCTATTCTTAGTGACATGAATTCATCTCCTAAAGATAAGTAATGCTTTATTCTTCTTTCCCTGCTTCACCTGCCCCACTACTAAAATCACCTTAAAATCCCACTCATACCCATTTTGCAACACTCATTAATTTAAATGTGAAAATAATTGCTCTGACTCAAGTTGCAAGTGAGAACCAAGTAAGAAAGTTTCTATGTAATCATGTCTTTTAAAAAATGCATTGAGGGGGAAACCCCACCGTAAATAAGGTGGGGGTCAGAAAGGTTGTCAAATGAGATCAAAGAAAGACAGTGTAATTTTATAGACGCATGATGACTCTACATTTTCCTAATAGCACAATCCTACCCCATTCCTGAATTGGCATAGCACACAATGCGCCAGTGCTTGCCATCGTAAAAGAGCCATTAAGCACTTTGCGATGGCATCGCAATTGCCTGGGCCGGTGTGAAGGTCCGTGTTGGCCTGCGCGCACCAGAAGATGGAGCGGCGAGTGACAGAAAAGGTACGATCTACGCTGAACAGCGCAGAGATGGATTGGGGCCGGGGGAGGGGTGTAACGGATGGGGATGGGTGGCAATGGGGCGGGGGATGAGTGGATTTGGCACTTGGAGGGGGTGGGATAGGTGGTGCTGGCATGCACCGCATCCTATCCCCCTTCCTAGGCCTGACCCGCCGACACAGATTGACTTGGACTTGCACCAGCGATTTAGGTGGTGCGGGTCTGAGTAGATTTGTTGCCACAGCTGAGGCTTTCCCCAGGGCAAGGAGGTGAATATCCCCTTACCTTGAGGAGACCTCCAGCCTGCAAAAGAATGCAGCGCGGCCCACGCTGGCCCTGCTGCACGAGAACTTAGGTTGTTGGATTGGGCTGCATGTCTACATGCAAAGTGGATCTCACTTACCTATCAATTCTGGGACCCCCTGTGATAATGCATTTGCTCAAGTAGAGGGTGGGGAGGGGATGGAGAACAAAGTAACTGCAGGAGGTAAGACTTGCATGGGCACTTCCACATTCCCTTCCTGGTCAGCCAACCATGTTAATTTCCTTCATAAGTCCCCCTGCAGGCTGAAAGGGAGAAGCCATATTGGATTACCCTAGTCTCCCAAGTATCTGGGAGCAGGAACAGATGCATGCTGGCCAGCCCACCAGTCAACTGGGGGGGCAGCAGAAGCAGAGCTGGGCAGGGGGCGGTGGGCCCCCAGCAGCACGCGGGGTGGGGAGTTGGCCCCAGGCAGCAGGCAGGTGGGGAGTGTCAAAGTGGCCAGCGGCAGGGTGAACCAGGCCGTTTTGGCAGTAGGCGTGCAGGCAGCGGCGACGGACATGGCGAAGGGTTTGGTCCTCCAGCCCGCCCTGCGCCTCTGCTGGAAAAAGGGTGGCAGCAGTGACATCACTTCCAGCATGGGGGGGCGGTCGGAGCGCCACCACTGGGGGGCAGAAGCCACACCGGGTCCCCAGCTTACCAGGCTGGTGCCATACCACCCTGATAAGTGCGAGATTGGTGGGAAGGGAGAATCCAAATGTAATGTGGTGCACCGGGGGGGGGGGGATATCGCCAGGGTCATATCACTAGACCCATATATACT
The DNA here is from genome assembly GCA_026170595.1 of Plestiodon gilberti rubricaudatus. Classification (NCBI taxonomy): domain Eukaryota; kingdom Metazoa; phylum Chordata; class Lepidosauria; order Squamata; family Scincidae; genus Plestiodon; species Plestiodon gilberti. The sequence continues at coordinate 16,911,499 of JANXHW010000004.1, read as the reverse complement.
CAACATATGTATTAGGTGTTGTGACATTTTATAAGGGAAAATAATAGGGGGAATGCACCCATATTTGCGTGGGCATCATTGAGTACAATCAAGAATTAGGATTAAGCAAAATGAAGTGAGCTTTCTGATTAGGGTGAGCATGAACAGAGGTAACTATCATGTGGCAGGCAGAATATTTAACGTGTACTTTCAGTGTTACAGAATCAGGAACAAGATAAGGAAGAAGAAAAATAATTGAGAACAAGCCTCTTAGACACTAGTTCTCAGTAGTATCTTCTAATGGCTTGTCAGCAGCTATTGGAAGATTGCCTCTGAAAATTATATATGTTCAAACTATGTAAGATAGAAGGTGGTTTGGTAGGGTTTGGGGGGGGTAAATTCCACTCCACCCCCAGTTTGTAGTTTTGTCACATCTCTATGTTTTATTCCCAAAGAAAGAGTTTTTAAAAAGCTTGAGAGCTTATTTGCATACTAACTTGCGACTTTATGCTCTGAGATGCATGAGAAAGCTTAACCTCTCTTACAAGGAAATCACATTAAGGAACACTGAATAAAATCCTCATTCTTTGCAGCTATGTTTTAGAAGCACATTAGCTGGCTCCAAGAACATCATGTGCTCCTTTAGCAGCTTAATAATGCTTTTAAAAACCAAGTCAGGGAGGCACAGTGAGAAGAGTAGCAGGCAAGCACTTTAGAAAATGTATACCTTGCATACAGCCGAGATGGGATTTTCTCTTTTTGTACTCTGTTTGCCAGTTCCACATGTATACCCATTTGTAATATTCAGCTTTTATAAATGCAGATCAGCTAATTTTTGTTGTTATTAAACAAGATATATGTCATATATTTATTACAGCGCAATCCTAACCAACTTTCCAGCGCTGGCACAGCCACAATACAGCTCCGAGGTAGGGGAGCAAATGTTCCCTCACCTTGAAGAGGCCTCCATGACTGCCCCTGCACTGCAAAATGCAGTGTGTGCCCTGTTGGCACAGCTACACCGGTGCTGGAAAGTTGGTTAGGATTGCGTTGTTATACTCTTGCATGGGGCTAACAGTGATCTCCCATCTAAGGGATTAGCTAGGCCTACACACACCTATTTAAATAAAGCAGCATCTGGTTCTCCCAGGTTGCTTACTGTGCCCAAAAGGAACTCATCATAGGGTCCAATCCCATTCTCAGCTGGCCTGCGCAATGCAGCGCCGCCGATACATCCTCCGCTGCATCCCGTGAGCCAGCTGGGGACCAGGCCAGTGGGGAGAGGTACCGGTAAGTAAATAATTTTTTACTTACCTCCTCTGCAACTCCCTGGTCCCCATTGGGCCTACTCAGATCTACTCCAGCTATTTTGCTGGCATAAATCTGTTAGGTCGAAGGGGGCGTGTCAGGCCCAGAACCAGGGCTCTGGATTGCTTGGATGCCACTACCACCGAGATCTGCCCCTGGTCCAGCCCAATCCCCACCCTGATCTGCCCCCCCACCTTATTTGCTCCAATGGCTGGTCTGCTCCCTGCCCCCTAAGGAAGACTCCTGTGATGCTGCACGGCAAGTTCCCAATAGTGGATGATACAAACAAAAGGAAGCAGAAATACAGCATGACTCCTTTTAGACCCGTTGGCATTGGGTGGGAAGTTCAAGGAGGGGACAGGGTTGGGAGGGGGAAAGGATGGTGGAACTTTGCTGCTCCTATCACCTCTGGCCATGGGAAAAGACTCCCAACAATGGCGGGGTAAGCCACCCACAAACCTTAAGGGGGAGCCACCCAGGTAGGAGATACCTATGGAGAGGACTTTGCCAAGGGCTCCCTCAAAGCTGGTGTCAGCTCTGATTGGCTGGGTAAATTGTAGAAGTCCCATAGGATTGGCTGGTTTGGGCCTGGTATGGGGTTGGTTCATTGTACAGATGAGAGGCATAATTGGACAGTGGAGATCTGGGGCCAATTTGTCAGTTGGAGATGTTGCATTATATTGAGTCAGCTCAATGGTGCATCTAGCCCTATATTGTCTGCTGGGCTGACAGGGGCTGTCCAGGCACTTGCGGCAAAGGGGTCTTTCCCAACCATGTTCCCTGTGGTCTTTTTAATTGGATATGCCACTTCACACGTGGCTGGATTCCAAAGGGCGACCTGTTTGTCAACCACAGAATGATTTGCATTTACGGAACTTTGCCTTACATAGCTGACCATGGAACCCATACACGTGCAGTTATTCAATTACTCTTGGCTCAAACAAAAAAAAAAAGGAATAAAAAAACACAACAAAAGTTTGTTTGCATAAACTGCAGGAAAAATGCAAAGCGTGCCCAATTACTGCACAATGAATTATTAAACTACACTTTGGTAAATATTCCTCAATGAGTTAATAATGTTGATTTTTCAAACAAAAAAAAAAGAATTTAAATATTCATCTTTCTGGCACTTTGTGCTCCTACAGACCGAACTCAAAGAAGCACATGACTGTCTGGGGAAAAGCAATCCGATGAAATAAGCATCAAAAAGAAAAGCAGCAATCAAACGGCCAAGACGTTTTGCGGCATCTAGTCTTTTCCTGTTGCTAAAAATCCACAAGCAAGCTGAGCAGGGAATATTTGACTGTAATCATCCACAGGAACTCAGTAATATTGTTGGTACCTAAATATTGCCTTTTCCCAAATGTTCACAACGTTTCACATATATTATCTCAGAAATTATCATAACAAACAACCCTGTAAGGTAGGTATGTTTTATAACCCCCATATTGCCAATGGAGACAGAGGCATTGCAAGCAAATGGCTTTTTAAGACCAAGGATAAGTTACAAGTTGAAGCAAGAACTTCAATGTTCACATACAGGAAGGATCAAGCTAAACGTCGCTTGGGAGATGTGTGATAGAATCTCCAGGCTTGGGGGGGGGGGTTGGAAGCTTAAATGCAGCCATGGGGGGGGTCCATTGGTTCATGGCACATTGGGGAAAGAGTGCTTACTCTTTCCCCAATGCATGGGAATTGCATCTTTCCCAAATGCATGGGAATTGCATGGGGAAAGAATGCTTACTATTTCTCCAATGCATGGGAATTGCATGGGAATTGCAATTGCATGGGAATTGCATTCAGGAATTGCATTCTGTTGCTTCTTAGATTTCAACATTCCCGCATTGGGAACATCTATAATAAATAAGGAACACCAACTCTCTCAGCTGTTTTCTTATATTCGTAGGGAGTATTTAACCTTTCTCTCCCTTCTCAACAGAAATCACACATACATACGCAGCTCCCCTAATGCTGTTCAGAGCTTCACTGCGGAGACAGGCATAAAATGGACACCTGTCTTTAAATGCTGAAAGACAGGCACAGATTGTCCATTGGAGGAATGTGCGCCACACTAGCATCATGAACATGTGATTCCTGTGCACACCCTGTGGAACTGGGTCTCGCTGCAGTGAAGTAGCGCTACAAAAATGCAAGCTCTTCAGAGACGACACATTTCTAACTCTATGTTCCCAGCCAAATAAAAAAGCTGTTCCTGTGCATATTAAGCATTGTGCATGATTGAAGGATATTGCTTTCTGAGCTGCCTCTCCTGCAGTCTAAAACTTCAGTCTCTGTGTTCTGCTCTTTTTTCTATCAAGGCGCCAAAACTGATAAAGATCTGATTTTTCAGCACAGCTGCTCTGTTTGAAGCTTTGCTGCGACAGACGTATTAAGAAACAAAACGAGGCGCGCGCACACGCACACACACACACACACACAAACGATTGGAAAATATTTTCTTTCCTATTGAATATTCAGATGGTTGGTGTGAAGGTCTCCAGTCTTTATCTTGGCTTCCATTTGCCAACTGGGCATTCATATCTGTTAATCGTTGCCTTCTCAGGGACTTGTGTGTTTAAAACATACTGCATGTGCGATGCCAAATTTACTGTGGGACACAAAGGCGGGATTGTTTTCCTGCTCTGCTTAGGTATTCATAGCTAAAGCCAATTGGAAAGAGACTTGTGCAGCTATCGTGAGCAACAGAATGAAAACCACAGCAGATCTAATCAAGTAGGCTAAGAACGTCTGAAAGAAAGATCTGTTGTGAGTTTAGAATTGTCCCAGAGTCCTCTTTTCATCAAAAAGTTTGGACGCATAAGAAAAACACAAATTCCATTTCATTAGATGTGTTATTATCATTAGCTACATTTCTATTCTGCTCTTCCTCCAAGGAACTCAAGGCAGTACACACTTTTCTTCTTCCCCCCTCCCCACCCTATTCTCAGAACAACCCTGTGAGGTAGGTTAGGCTGAGAGCTAGTAACTTACCTAAAGTTAACAAGTGAGCTTCATGGCTGCGTGGGGATTAAAATTTAGCCTCGTGCTAGGCTAGCATGTTTAGCATCATGGTGGCTTTCAGTGCTAGCTAGTTTGTTTATGGATTTTTATACCACCCTTCAATCATGTTTTCAGGACACTTTACAAAAGAGGACAAAAATAGCAATGAAATCACCATTTAAGTATAGGAATTGCACAATAATTGAACAGCAAATGAAAAGCAGCCGTTGAAAAAAGATTAAAACTCAACACTTAACCAGCCTGGGAGAATTAGGTCTTTGCCTTGTGCCAGAAGGTTAACAATGTGGGAATCAGGTGAGTGAGCCTGCTGGGGAGAGTGTTTCACATGTGCAGTGGCACCCTGAGGAGCCCCTCTCTGAGAGTCTCTGAGGATGATATCAGTGCACAGGGAGCAGGTTTCTTGATGTGGGCGCAGACAGTCCTTTAAGGATCGAGGTCCCAAGGTACGTAGTTGCCACAGCCCTGCAACTCATATAGAGTCAGTGCGAAGTAGCAGGTAAAGGACTACTATTTGGATTTCAATAGGCGCCCAGCCGGAAACTCCCTGAGAACTGTTAGCAAATGTTCAGGTCTATCAGATCCTGGCGGCAGATCATCCAAATTGGTTCCTCCCCCACCATACCTGTAAAGTCTAAATCTCACCAAGTAATATAGCAGCTAACGGTGAACACCACAGGCAGCTAAAATTAATTGCACTCAGTGGCGTCACTGCAGGGGGGGCGGAGCGCTCTAAGTTCTGCTGAGATCGGAGCCTCCGTTACACGGAGGAACGAAGCGGCTCCCTGCGCATTGCTTTCGCTTCCCTGAAAGGCTCCAAAGGTGAGGGGGTGGGGCCGCTTCGTTCCTCCGTGTAACGGAGGCTCCGATCTCAGCGGAACTTAGAGCTCCGCCCCCCTGCAGTGATGCCACTGATTGCACTTAAACCGATTGAAATCAATTTGATTGGTCATTACAAACACCTGTTCCATTTAATGCAATACAACATGCATTACAGTCCTATGCATGCTTACTCAGAATGCTAACACCCCATTGATTGCAGCGGGGCTCACTCCCATGACGGCTATTTTTTTCCAGATTGTGCCCAGCAGAAACAGGTGCTGTAGCAGAAAAAGGAGCAGGACACATTTGTTCTTCCTTCTTGCTGATTTTCCACTAGCTGATTGCTGGTGTAATCCAGATCCAATCCAGACTGGGATTATGGCATGAGAAGCGGGATTGAAGGCTTTGACTCTGCTGTGGTCCCCGTTTGGAGGAAGGCCCTCCTCAGATCTGTATTTGCCCCAAGAGGAAGCTGGTTATCATGGCACCAATGGCAACGTCTCTCCCAAGGGGCAAGAGGTAGCCAGAATAAACCCAGTGCAGAGAAAAGATGAAATCCCACTTCCCGCCAACAGGGGCCTGGTCAAGAGTGGGAGGCCTCATGGCTGCTATTTAGCAAAAACACAAAACACCCTCCCAGAGCCACATGACAAGTTTAAACTCGTTTTGTCCCAAGTAGCTGAGCTACTAATTAGGATTCCTCCTTGTTAAAATTCCACAGTGACAACCAACTCACTAGGTGGCATTAGACTAGTCATTCTCGATCAGTCTCACCACCACCCCACCTGCAGTGCAGGGATAATTACAGTAACCTATCTTACAGGATTGTTGCATGGGTTACAAGCTAATGCAGGGGTTCTCAACCAGTGGTACACATACCACCAATGGTACTCCGGCTGACCGGAGGTGTATGCGGACTGCTGGTTTGCCGGAACCCTGCTCTGACACAGCATTTTCGGCTCCCATTTTTGCTCCCGAGAAACGTCTGCCATTGGCTGAGCCTCTCAGGAGCACTGGGAAGGGCCCTCCTGCCTGCCCCCCTGATCCTCCCTTCTGGGCTCCAAAAATGGCTTCTGGGCTACAAAAAAAGATGAAAACCCAGAAGTAACTGGCGATGATGTCATCTCCGGTTACTTGCGGTGGTACACTGAGGAGGAGTGGGTCCAGAGGTGATACGCAGAGGGGGGAGGATTGAGAACCCCTGAGCTAGTGCATGCAAAGTGATTTATAAATGCTAAAATGATGCCTAGTAGAATTTCAGGGATGTGAACTCTAGAAACGTTAATTGCACAAGCAAGCAAATGTGACTCATCTCACCCCCTTCTTAGGCTCACTCTGGGCTCGCTGTTCAAACCTTCAGTGGAAGTTTTGTATTTATTAACATCAGCATATAAAAAGACAAGCGTGTCTGTCAGGATGAGACCAACAGCAAAAACGATTTGCTGTAGCTCTGGGCTATAAACGGGTATTTTGACCTTTCTGTCTCTAAATCAAATGAAAGTTTCCTTTCAAAGATATTTTTGTCCTCCATGCTGCGCAAAACCACTAATACGTTCCACACATTTACTGCACCAGTCAATCTACGCTTATCAGACCTGAAAGCCCATATGCTACTCCAACAAAAATAGCACCTTTCTCCAAAAATGGGCTTCGCCACATGACTAGCGTCTGTAGCTTTCAGTAAAGCACGCAGGTGAGAAAATATGTTGCATCCAAAAGACATGCCTCTTCTGCACTAACTCTTTGAAAAGCCACAGAATGGAAAGTTCGGCTGCAGCCCTGTCAGTGAAATCCCATTACCTACAATGGGATTTAACTACTTAATGAGGTGCAGGATTGCATTTGTAGACGTTTAAAATTCTGGTCTATAAGGCTGTAGATCAAAGTGGGAAAAAGTCCTACAGAAATAAGTTTGTACTTAAAGTGAAGATAGTCTTTCGATTTCATCGATCAATCCAATAAACCAGTAGTTCTCAATCTTTGCCACCCATGATGACCCACTTACAGTGCGGAACTCGGCAACCCAGAAATTTTGTCAGTGACATGATGTCACCTAACCCATGATGATGTCATCACATCACATGATGATGTCAGTCATTACATCACTGCTAAAACTTCCAGGTTGCTGAGCTGGAACATATATATTGTATACACACACACACACACACACACACACACACACACACACACACACACACACACACACACACATGTCTGTGTATACAATTCAGTAACATTATTCAATTTGACTTTGTGGATAAATAATGCAACCAAACAGTTGTCCCTGCAACAGCTGACTGTGGGCAGCGTCCACAGGCAAAAGAAGCAGCTGCGCCCCCCCCCTCCAAGAATCTTCAATGATGGAACTTCAGAAGCTACATCTGGAGAGGGATGGAACTCAAGAGTTTATTAGGCCTTGAGGGCAGAGTTGGGTTTAAGGTTGGGTGACAATCTTGTGGCTTGGTGATTAGCAGGGCAGCAGAGATTGGCTACTTCTTGTGGGAGTTTGAAGGACAACCACTCACTCAAAGTCAAGCCCATAGGGGCCTATTAGAAAGTGAGAAAGGAATTTCAGGCCTATAGCTGTTTTCCTTCCTGGGGACGCACCAGAGGGGAAGTCTGCTGAAGCTGCCATCTCTGAATAAAGAACGAAGAGTACAACAAGGCATCTCACCTGAAGGATGAATTCATAGGCTTACCATATCCAAAGGGGGACAGGGTGCCTACACCTTTAACCATTGTAAAAAGAGGGAATTTGGGCAGGTGCAGCTTGTTGCACCCTTCCATTATGAGCTGCACCTGCCCAAATTCCCTCTTTTTACAATGGTTAAAGGTGTAGGCACCCTGTCCCCCTTTGGATATGGTAAGCCTATGAATTCATAGGATGTAGAGCTTTCCCCAGAAGCGTCGCTCCGATAGGGGCGGGGCTGTAAGTATCGCTGCGGTCATAGTCTCTTTACCGAGCGAGGAGGAGGCAGCCCCGCCCCCTCACTGTCCGAGCCAGTCCCCTACGGAGAAACCGGCAGGGAAGAGACCCTGCCTGCTGCTTTCTCCGTAGGGGACTGGCTCGGACAGTGAGGGGGCGGTGCTGCCTCCTCCTCGCTCGGTAAAGAGACTATGACCGCAGCGATACTTACAGCCCCGCCCCTACCGGAGCGACGCCTCTGGCTTTCCCTCTGGGGAAGAGTTTCGACTTACTACCTAGTGCACCCAAAGTTATTCTTCAGCTTCCCTCGAGTAGGGACAGCCATGTTTTCCTTTACTTCTGTTGTCTGTCTCACAAGGGAATTCTGTGCTGCAGAATAATGGCTGTTCTTCTCAGGCTACAATCCTATGCACACTTTCCTGGGAGTAAGCCCCATTGAACGCAATGGTACTTACTTCTGAGTAGGCATGCATAGGATTGTGCTGACAGTGCCAGTAGCCTTGATGCATCTGGAGATCTTTTGCACCAAGCCTGGCCCAGCATTTAGACCAGTCTGGCTCACTCCATTTAAGACTACTACAAACGAAAGGCTGGACATTTTTCATCTCCCTCTCCATCCACTCACCTTAAAAAAAAAAAATCCAGCCTGGTGAGAAGTTTTGATGAACTCAAAAGCTTGCTCACTTTGTGCTGGCCTTTGAGTTGATCCGAATAACGGGATTGCCTTCCTGTTCCTTTTGGATCTCTTCTCATGTTGTTTAAAATAAGATAAATGACTGCGTAGATGGTACAAGATTTTACGAAGTCTGGTGAATTGTCACAAAAGTTTATCCTCCTGTGTGCACCAACAGTAATAAAAATCCAAAGCAATATAAAAACAATCTCAAGTGCCTTTGCCATCATCTAGCAATTGCTTTCTGCTCTGTTATGTCACCGTCCATTCTGTTTCAGATATCACTGTCTATCCTGTGGCCACTTTATTACAGACAGCAACAGCTTCCATGCTGGCTGCAGTGTTTAGTCTGAATGGACATCCGTTGTTCACTCAGCTTTCACAGACAATCAAGGTGACATTGTTGCCAGATCATTTCATTTTATGTTTTCTGTGCTGTCCTCCTGTCTTTTTCAGACCCAATTTGTGAGGATGTCTTTGAATTAAAATGCGATTGTGTACTAGTCTGTCCAAGACGGACTGGTAGAATATTATTGAGCTTCAGGGAGGCATTAATTACTGTTTTCCACTTTGCAGGAAGAACAACTGCTCATTGATTTCTTTTATTTTAAATGTTATTATCACTTTTTTGCAATAAAAGCAAAACAGTCTGTCTGAACTGATTTGTGTTTATGATGGAGCAAAGCCCCTTGTTTACTATAATTACAGATGATTATTTTGAGAGATTAAAAAAGATGAGTCTTGATCAATTATTCTAAACATGATTCCAATATTTTCAATTGCATTCCTTGGGATAAGAAAGAATTCCTTTCCTTGCAGTGTTCATCTGCAAAAAGGATGCTAGCAATTAAAGCCAGACATGTGCGCGCATGTGAATGTGTATGCACATGCGCACACATGCACGCAAACATACAACCCTTACAAGAAAGAGAACCTGATTAACTGCAAGTCAGGAATGTTGCAGTGACAACAACTGAACAGAAGTGAAGAATTGGCCATTTCGAAGAAAGAGAACAGGACGAATCTACTAACTGAGGGACCGTTGTAGAGACAAGTGAGAATTTCGCTGAATGGGACTTAGGGCCCAATCTTATCCAACTTTCCAGCACTGATGCAGCTGTGCCAATGGGGCGTGTGCTGCATCCTGGGGGGGGCAGTCACGGAGGCCTCTTCAAGATAAGGGACCATTTGTTCCATTACCTCAGGGCTGCATTGCGGCTGCATCGGTGCTGGAAAGTTGGTTAGGATTGGGCCCTTACTTTTCAAGTCAACACCAAGTAGGATCTTCTTCATGTGGACAAGCCTTCCCAGATGTTTTAGGAGTAACAAAATGCTATATTGAGCACTGTTTGGAATTTCCATTTTATTTCCACTTGCAGACGATTGCAGAAAAGCAATGCTTCGGCGGCACTAAAGAACTTAAGCACCGAAGCAACTTGAGAAAAGCAGTCGACCCTCCTTGAACTTTTTCATTTTGTAAGGACACCATCGTGTACTGTAAAACAAGAAAGGATTTAAAGGCCACAGGTGTCCAAACAAAATGTGGATGAGAAAAGTCAATGAAAAAGATGAGAGGTATTTTCTCCCAGTTGAGCTGTACAGCACTGAGAGTTCCAAAGAGAAGTTTAGAAGAATTTTTGAGGTATATATATATAGCTCCGTTCAGGTTGGTGGGCCACACAATATGAAGTTCTAAGTCTCAAATATCCCAAGGTTATTGCACTCCTTGATCTCACATAGTGATCCTTTTCTTATGAATGCCCCCACCACCACCACCACCACCACATGACGACAACTCATACTTAGGGCATCACAAATCCCAGGTCCGTTCACATATTACCAGTTACTGTCACATTAAGCTGATGAGGTAAAACAATTGTTATGACTCTGACCTCACACAGCATCCAGAACTCTCTCAAGGAAGTGGGGAGCCTGCCAGGCAGGAGATCAGTCCCAGCTGTAGAGGTTCTGGACCCAGGCCTTGGCAATGAACCTGAGCTTAACTACCATGAGCCCTTAGAACCCCAGGTTCTCAAAACCTGGACCCCCAGAGACAGCAGTTCCTCCTTGCCAGTCTTACCATTCCCAGAAATTGCTTGCCAGTGCAGGCAACACTCCATCTGGGACCTGATGGAGAGGTGACAGCACTGGCGTCGCTGCAGGGGGGGCGGAGCTCTAAGTTCCGCCGCGGCTCCGACCTTCCGTTACACCGGAGCACGAAGCGGCCCCGCCCCTCGCCTTCAGAACCAGAAAGCACTGCTTTCACCGCCATGGTTCCGAAGGCGAGGGGGTGGGGCCGCTTCATGCTCCGGTGTAACGGAGGGTCAGAGCCGCAGCGGAACTTAGAGCTCCGCCCCCCCCTGCAGCGACGCCAGTGGGTGAAAGAATGTAGAAAAGAGCGACCAGAATGATTCGTGGGCTGGAGCACCTCCCTTATGAGGAAAGGATCCAGCGTTTGGGGCTTTTCAGTCTAGAAAAAAGGCGCCTGAGGGGGGACATGATTGAGACGTATAAAATTATGCATGGGATGGAGGGAGTGGATAGAGGGAAATTCTTCTCCCTCTTGCACAACACCAGAACCAGGGGACATGCACTAAAATCGCATAAAATGCATATTGAACTGTATTTTCTTTTTGTATGATTCTTGCCTGAATTATTTAGTAAATATTGGAAAGTAACCACGTGTGTTCTCAATATTATTTAAAACGGAATTCTGTGAAGCTGGACTCTGGTATACACAGGTAAAGATCCCAGAACATGCCAAATTGCTATATTTAAAGCTATTCCCCAAGATTACAAAAGCATTTTGCTAACAGCCCCAATAGGTATGGTTAGAGCTTGGCCCTTAGATAATCTGTCAATGGGACTTAATATCATACTCTCATTCATATCTATTCTTATAATTCTATTATAATTGATATCATTTCTTTGAAATAGTAACATGATATAGCCGGTCAATGTAACTTAATAAAATACAGTATGATTGACTCTAAAACACACATTCAAAAAGTCTGTTTTGATGGCTAATCCTGTTATTTCAGTGTTTATATTTCAGAAATATATTGCCAGCAAACATAGATTGGTTTTAATAAAATAAAAATCAACACAGTCCTGGGACAGAAAAAAAAATTGCATCGCAGTGAAATAAAGGGATATTGCAATTAATGTACCTTGGCTGTTCTCCTTTATTGTCAAAAATGAGTATTATACCAGCCACAGGCCCAATTATTTCATAACCGCTTTATTGGCAATGTCTCAGTGGTGAAGCAAACCACATCAAGGCTTCTTCACGTATATAGACTCAGAGAAGAACACTGTATCACAGAGTATGCAGAAAATAATGCTGGGAGGCTACAGATAAAAAAAAACACTTTAGAGCAGAGGTTTGGAAGTTATAATGCATTTATAACGTAATTGTTTTGGTTTGGAAGTTATAATGCATTTAAAGTTAATGGAGGGAATATCGTACACCCTAATCAGTTCACATGTTCCTTTATGGACTTTGAAATGCAAAAACAGGTCTGCACAGCATGTGACCCACCAACCAAGCACAGATGGGGGCCCACCACAATCTCAGTAAACCTGTTGTTGTTTCCTACCTGGGGCTGCAAAACCAAGAGGATTGCCAAACACTGGGCAGGCTACAATGTGTGACGGGGTTGAGTTCAGCTTGGGAGCTCACACCTTATGTCATCCTGCTTTAATGCTCCAAGTAGAGATGCATATATGAATGGGGGAGGAGGAGGGTGGTGATGGAGGTGGGCTGGGATTGGCGGCGCCGGTGCGTACCGTATCCTATCCCCCTTCCCGGGCCTGATCCGCCGACATGGATCAACCCTCCATGGATCATATCGCTGGTGCGGGTCCAAGTCGACCCATTGCCGTGGCTTGGGCTTTCCGTGAGGCAAGGGGACAAAAGTCCTCTAGCCTGCTCAATTCCCCCGTGGGAGGCAGCGCACAGCCTGTGCCGGTGCCACTGCATCGTCACACGCAAATTTAGTTAGGATTGGGCTGCCTGATGCATGTACAGAAGCATATTATTAAGAAGGGAGCTCAAAAGGTATCCAACATACTGCCCTCCCCTTTTAGATTGTCTTAATGAGCCTACTCACATTGCAAGGAGAGAAAATTCAGCCTCACTTCATGAAAATGGAGTTGTCAAATGCTGTCATGTCAATAAAATGTTCAGGGACTGAAAACTTTTCTAAGAAACTTTTGTCAAACACTGTTCAACCCTTCATTTGGCTGATAATTCCTACAAAGCACTTTAATCTTTTTTTTTCCAGTGAAACGATTTGCTCGTGCTCTATGTTTTGAACCTGTAACAGCTGTGGTTTTATAAATGTGATTCACGAAGCGTATAATCATGTCAGAGTTCTCAGTGCTTCAGTTTTCATTTTGTATTTCCAATACATCTCTGCTCCTAAATCTCTACCTTTGCTTAAAAGTAAGTTTAGGTGATATCCACTATCAAATGGGATGGAAGGGGGCAGTCAACCTATTGTGTACTGAGGGTACCGCAAGCAGGGCAGTGTATGTGCCACAATTTCACAAAGCAAAAAGAAGAGACACAGATGAATGTGGTTTTGGACAAAAATTCAGCTTTCCAAGTTTCTAGTCCTTATGGAAGTGGAGAAGTGTGTGGGGAATAGTTATGCGACCCCCGAGCAACAGACAAAAGAAAATATTTCTTTACCCAGCGTGTAATTGGTTTGTGGAACTCCTTGCCACAGGAGGTGGTGATGGCACCTGGCCTGGATGCCTTTAAAAGGGGATTGGACAGATTTATGGAGGAAAATTCCATCACAGCTTACAAGACATGATGGGGATAAGCAAGGTTTTGTTGTAGGAGTAGGTTTTCTTTGTGCCAGGTGCAAGGGAGTGGCGACAGGATACAAGTATCTTGCTGTCTTGTGCTCCCTGAGGCATCTGGTGGGGCCACTGTGTGATACAGGAAGCTGGACTAGATGGGCCTTTGGCCTGATCCAGCAGGGCTCTTCTTATGTTCTTATGAATATCTGCTGGAATACCATCCAGTCTCCAAGGGAATTGTGGAGGGGCATATTTGCCCTATCCCTACGCATACGTTAAAGTGGGAAAGTGAGGCTAATAATTGGAAGGGACACTGAGGGGAAGGTAGTTGGATAGCTCTTAAGGTTGTTCCTCTTGCCCAATGCCTCAGTCTGATTATGGGAGGAGACAGGGCAAGGGTTTTTTAAGGAATAGCATAGCATGGGGAGGTGACACAGCAGGGGGAGGTGAAGTTGAGGCTTGGTTGGCTTGCAGGCCTTTGGGGGGCACTGACCGCAGTGACAAGGAGCAGTGCAGGCAATCAAGTGGAGGCTACAAACTGCCTGAGGAGGCAAATCGTTTGACCCAACAGCGTCACTGCAGGGGGGGGCGGAGCTCCAAGTTCTGTCGGGCTCTGACCCTCCGTTACACGACAGGAGAAAGCGGCCCCGCCCCCTCACCTTTGGAGCCATTCCGGCCAACGAAAGCAAGTGCTCAAAAGGCGAGGGGGCGGGGCTGCTTTCTCCCGTCGTGTAACGGAGGGTCAGAGCCCGACGGAACTTGGAGCTCCGCCCCCCTGCAGTGACGCCAGTGGTTTGACCCCTGCTCACAGTGGCCATAGGGGTGAGTGGGGAGAAGTGTCTTTTCTAACTTGAATGATGTGCTGCAGTGCTGGACTATAACCAAGAATAAAGGTAAAGGTTCCCTTTGCTCTAGGGGGCAGTGCTCATCTCCGTTTCAAAGCTGAAGAGCTGGCGCTATCCGAAGACACTTCCGTGGTCATGTGGCCAGCATGACTCAACGCCGAGGCTCATGGAACACTGTTCTCTTCCCGCCAAGGCGGTACCTATTATTCTACTTGCAATTTCTTGCTTTCAGATTGCTAGGTTGGCAGGAGCTGAGGCCGAAGACAGGAGCTCACCCCGTCACGCGGCACTCGGGTCTCGAACTGTTGTCCTGCCTGCCCTCTGGTCAGAGGCATCGCTCCGGTAGGGGCGGGGCTGTAAGTTTCACTCGGTCGGAGTCCCTTTACCGAGCGAGCAGGAGGCGGCCCTGCCCCCTCACTGTCGGAGCCTTTCCCCTGCGGAGAAAGTAGCAGGCAGGGTCTCTTGCCTGCTGCTTTCTCCGCAGGGGAATGGCTCCGACAGTGAGGGGCGCGGGGCCGTCCTCCTGCTCGCTCGGTAAAGGGACTCCGACCGAGCGAAACCTACGGCCCCGCCCCTACCGGAGCGACGCCTCTGCCACTAGTCTGCAGTTCAGCGTCTTAACCACTAAGCCACTGCGGCTCCATAACCAAGAATATCTGGATTCGAATCCCCATAATCTGTAAAGGTCACTGCATTATCTTGGGTCAGTTACTCTCCTTCAGTTATCACCTTTTGTCATCACAGGTTGCTGGGATGACAAAAGGGGGAGGCACCTGTGAGCCACCCTGAGATCCTTAGATGAAGATTAGGATGGAAATGTAATCAATAAATGCTATCAAAGTGTAATTATGAAACATTTCATATTCAACGAGCAGGAGATATTTGCCTTTGCATATGGCTCTGATGGTGGGATCAGAGTTTCCCAAACATATAGACCAGTGGTTCTCAAACTTTTTAGCACCGGGACCCACTTTTTAAAATGACACTCTATCGGGACCCACCTAGCTTTATGAGGTGCTCAAACATTTATCTCCCTATTTTTACACAAGCTTGCAAACTGCAGGAGCTCAGCTCTTTGCAGGACAATTAGCAGCTATCTGATTTTTGAATAGCCTCAGGGCTTGAGGTAATAACTTATCTGATCTTTCCATCACCTGGGACCCACCAGAAATCAGGTCGCAACCCACTAAGTGGGTCCCGACCCACAGTTTGAGAAACACTGATATAGACCAAACTGGAATCTTTACTTGAGCACTGAAGTGTTGGTCCTGGCTGAGATTCTTCACCCTGCAGTTTTATTGGCCCTTATCTTGGCAAAATGAACCTCTCATTTAAAAAACCCAAAAAACTGACCCTTGGTCTACAATTACCGTATTGGTCTGAGTATAAGACTCACTTTTTTCTCCTAATTTAAGTTTTTAAACTAGGGGTGCGTCTTATAATCAGGCTGTTGCAATTTAATGCCAGCGATTTAATTAAATTTTTTTAATAGCACCAAACTTTAAGGGTGCGTCTTATAATCAGGTGCATCTTATACTCGGGACAATACGGTAAATATATCAACTAATGACAATTATTTAACATATCAGTGACACCGAAGAAACTATCATCATTTTTGTCTTAGCAATTATTGAATAAATATAGTGGGTTGATAGCCAGTTTTTAAATTACCTCCTCTAATGAGATCATTAGTGGTGACCAAGGTGGAAGTTAATAGATAGGATTAATTACAATAACTGTGGCATGGTCTCACAGCTATAATTGTTGAAATGCTAAATGCAAATGTTTTATTTTAGATTCCTGGTAACTTACTCAAAGTCACTATCTGGTCATCATTTAATATTGGGTCCATGTAATGCCTTTCTATGTTCTTGCATGTAGGAGAACTGTTGAAATGACCTCCCAGATTGGACCAGTAGTGAGTGCACAGGCATACAGGACATTCCTTTGTAAATGATGTACAGTATATTATGTCCAACCTTCTTTGCCTGTTTAAGGTTGCCTAACCAATGAAA
This sequence comes from Plestiodon gilberti rubricaudatus, assembly GCA_026170595.1. Classification (NCBI taxonomy): domain Eukaryota; kingdom Metazoa; phylum Chordata; class Lepidosauria; order Squamata; family Scincidae; genus Plestiodon; species Plestiodon gilberti. The sequence goes on along the minus strand of JANXHW010000004.1, from coordinate 16,895,101 downwards.
TAATCAAACAAAATTCATTAAATGTCCATAGCCAACAAACTTCAAAAGAAGTATAGACTTCCAGGCAGAGGGCATCAAATCCAATTTTCTTCCTTCGGAAGTTAAAAATGAGATCTCCAAAAAATGAACACCTAAAAATAGTAACTCTCCAAAACCAGTAGGTAGGGGGCATCTCAGTCTCCCTGGACTTTCATAACAGAGGTGAAAGTTGTCATTCACCATCAAGAAGGTTTTTAATGGAGACACCAGCGTGAAGCTGCTGAGCTGGACTTCATTGGCAAATCCAACACCGTCAGGGCTGACTAGCTTGTTACAGGAAGTAATTGCCTGTCCATAGGTGTTACTGTACACCATTCACTATGCTTTGCCAATTCATTGCCAGTTGGGAGTGGGTCACACACACCCTGGAGAAAAAAGGAACGTTTGGAGCAAACATCATGAGCCTGGGCATTTCGCCATTGACCTCACTGCTCAACAAAATGCTGCTTTCTTTTCACCCTTCTGATGGTGCTTTATTTCTTTCCCTCTCCAATTTCATAAGGAATGGTCTCAGCTGGAGTTGTAATGTGCTAAATTTACACATGCATAAGCAGAGAGATAAGTTAGTTAAACCATGTTCGGTTTAACATTCAGGACATCCAGACAGTACGGAACCATACATAGAAACTTTAAAATCATTCGTAATGGCTTCATTGTCACCAAAGCTGCTCTACGCTGCCATCTAGTGACATTGAAAAGAGCACAGGAGAGAAAAGAGAAAGCTTTCATAAGTGATTCCTTGTTATCATCTGACACCACAGATCTTTTCCCCTGCATAACGATAAGCACCAAAGTCCCTCCTGCATCTTGACGATATGTCATCACCCCAGATGCGGCCAATAACCCACAGTCTGTGTGAGACGTGAAGATCTTTCTGGCATTTGTAACTTCACTTTTCTGCTACATACAGGCACTGAGACAACTGTATGAGATTCAGGGCTTGTTTTATCCCTGCTTCCTTCACGGTGCATTTTCCCCCTCTACAAAATACTTTATTTTTAAATATAGAAAAGAACCAAAAGCAGAACAAAGCAGTAGACTCAACAACAGCCTCATTGTGAGCGATTATTTCTAAAATAAACATTCCAAACTTGAAAATAAGGATTGATATAGGTTCCAGTATTTTGAAGATCTCCTCCATGTCTAACAGAATAAGAAAAGGCATGAGCTAGCCAAAGTTAAACACTTACAAGGGCTTTTGTTTTCAGTGGTAAAGATTTAAATGCATGTCTAATTCAAAGGCTGGATCATGTCCTATATTTCTAATATTCCAAAGAGATATTAGAAGTAGCCGATGTAGGCAAAGAAGTAGCCAAAGGGAGAGGGAACTTTTTGCCGAAGCTTCTGCAAGCCACAAAAAATGTCCCCTTTCCCTGATTTTCAAGGGGCCTCTATGAAAGGTGGCCTGAGTGTTTGCCCATTCAGAGGTACAGTCCTCACTCAGAACGTGTACTGCAGGCAGGAGATGCACCTCTATTGAAAGGTCACAATCAGCACAGTAATAACTGGAAATGTGGGTGGAGAAGCGTAGCTGTAATTCATGTTTGGTAGAAATGTAAAAAGGAGTTCAGAACCCCAAGTCGTTTAGAAAATAGGGACTATGATAGGGCACGTATTCCCATCAGATCAACGTATGCATTTATTTTGTGTATTATTTAAACTGTTTATGCCCCTGCCTCCCCACTCCTCTGGAAGCTCAAAGAAGCTATAAAAGACAACAATAAAAACCATAAAATAAGAACAGTTAATAAAAGTCACACACCCAAATGAAAAGCACTGCAAAATAAAAAGGTCTTCAAACCCCAGTGAATATCCTTCAGAATAGGGTCCCCAGTCCTGCAGAGGTCGAAGACTGTGGTGAACCTAATCTCTCATGGGTAGTGATCTGTCTCAGTGGAGTAGCTAGGGCATCTGGCACCCGGGGCCACAAAAAAATTAACACTCCCATACACCCCCCCAGCCTCGTTGATGGGGGGTATGGGGGTGGGTTTACAAATTTTTGTGCCCCCAGGCACCCCATCCTGCGGCTTTCTGAAGCTCGGGAAGGTCATACACTGCGTCCTTGGGCCTCAGAAGGCCTCCGGAAAACACTTCCGGTTCTTGATGAAAACTGGAAGTGTCTTTCAGAGACTTACTGGACACCCCTGGAGGTGTGTTACCCGGGGCCGAGCACACACTCCCAGCACCCCCCTTAGCTATACCAGTGATCTATCCAGGACAAAGGAATGATGTTGATATCCTCCACTGCCAGTTCAGCAGTCAACTGCTCAGAGGAAAAAAGCTAAATCGAGACTATGCCCTGCTTTATTTTCTAGGACAGGTCCATGGTTGTCATGGTAGCTGCGCCTGAGCCACACCATTCCTGGAGCTCCGGCATGCACACTGAAGTCTCCCAAGATCAAGGCCCATGGACAACTCCGGTACTACCATCAAGTAACTCAGTACTGCCCCAGTAAACTCAGGGAGAGAAATTGTTTGGCAGCACGGTGGAGGAATTCTATCCTGTCCTGCTCCCCTAGTCTCAGATATATAGGACCTCAACATTCAGTTACCTCTGGAAAGAGTTCCTAACCAGGGGGATTAAGTCCTGCTCTCCACCCCTGCAGCCTTGGTTGCTGCACCACACTGAACCAGTGTGGTGCAGCAATAGACAGAGCTGAGAGACAGCTCATCCCTCCCAGCTCATCCAACCAGACCTCAGTAGTACAAAGCAGGTCAGCCCTCCCCCCTCAGGATTAAATCCTGGATAATTAGGCTTACCAGATTTTCCTGGTTCTAAACTGGGACACACACACAAACAATCAATCAATTAATTCAAATAAATTTTGAAAATCTTAGGGGGGGGGATTTTAATTATTTATTTATTTTAGTTAGCCAAATTAATTAATTAAATTGACTTGCCTGTCCTGTCCCGCCGCCATTCTGCCACCATTTTCGCCACCACCCGCGGCTGCGGCCACCACCATCATCACTGCCCCGCTGCCTCCATCGTCATCGTCAGAAGCCCCCAGCAGCAGCAGCCCCCAGCAGCCTCCAGTCCCCAGTTCCCAGCAGAAGGCCCCAGCCCCCAGCAGCCTCCCCCAGCAACAAGCAGCAGCAAATTACTTACCATTTTTTTTCTGGCAGTGGCCATCTTGGATCTCACGAAATCTCGCGAGATCCAAGATGGCGGTGCCCAAATCTCATAAGGGCACTTGTACTGTACTGCCTCATGCCTTCATGAGATTTGGGCACCGCCATCATGGATCTCGCGAGATTTCGTGAGATCCAAGATGTCCACTGCCAATGAAAAAAGGTAAGTTTTAAAATTTTAAAAGTCCCCAAAGAGGCTGCAGGGGCTGTGGAGGCTTGCACCGGCCCGGAAACGTTCCGGGACAAATCTGGGACCCGAGCTTGCGTTCCAGGATTGTCCCAGAATTTCTGGTACGGATTGTAAGCCTATGGATGATAGCTGTTTATTGTTGACTGACCTAGCATTAAAATGCAGCAGTTTCAGGCTGGAGAGGTCACTACTAAAGCCACCAGAGTCTGTCAGCTGAGGGAGGAGTGAAAGTAGAGACAGTCCGCAAATGACTGTCCCCCCATTCCCCTGTATTGACCCTCCCTCAACCCCCAATATATTTGCTTGGATATCTGGGGACAAATATACCTAGGGTCAATCCACATGTTATATGTAACGTGTTTTGGCCTGTTGATTTGCAGGGTTTTTTCCCTTAAAATATCATGTATGGTTTAGCAAACCACAGCAGGGGAGGAAAGGGAGGCTTAGTATAATATTTTGCCCCCACTGTGGTTCAAATTGGGATGCTCCCCCCCTGCTCCGCCACATGCTATTTACAGAAGGGAAAAAAGCTTCCTTGGCATCATTGTTTACAATAAAAGTAATGGGCCAGTGCACTCATTAACCATACTGTCAGCGCAATCCTGACTAAGGATCCATTTGGCGGCCCAGGGCCGCCCTCTGGATCCTGTGCACAGGCTGCCCAGCACGCACCGGGCCAGAGGTCTACTCAGGAAGGGGACACTCATCCCCTTCCCCAGGTGTAAACCAGGGCCGGCCCTATTGGCGTCCTCGAATTTCCGTCACCTAAATAGCTGGCGGAAGTAGAGGAGGCCGTGTAACAGCGTAGTCCCTCCCGGGCTGGCTAGGCCAATGGCCCCCCTCCCTCCCAGGTCGGACTGCCCACGCGGCCGGCAGCAGAGGACTCACCTTCTGCTGCCGGCCGCATGGAGATCCATGCATCGGCCTTGCGTCGGCCTCCCTTACTTCAGAGTCATCACGAAAGTGCTTTTCGGCACATTGGCGAAGTCTTCCGGCGATGGAACGCTCATTCTGTCGCCGGATTGTTCCAGTGGATTGCGCCCTGTGTAATTTTAATCCTTAAACATCCCATAGATGAATGGTTTGTGAGACTTTGGGAGAAAATGACCTTAACAAACAATGAATTTGAATGAATATGGGCAAAAGTTGCACACTTCTAGTTTTTTTGATCCCACTTCCATGGCTGAAAATGGAAGTGGAAGGAGAGGGTCACTTAAAAAAAAATCCAACAAAATCAGCGGTCATGTGAAAAATAAAGAATTATGCTCAGATGAATTATGCCGTGCCTGAAGAAGAGAAAGTTGTGCAGTTTCTTTCTGGTTTCTTGCATTAGGCCAGTGCAGAACTGAAATGCAAAGGACAGATTGATGAAATACTCATCAAAACTGAAAGAACTTTTGTCCATTTTTCAGAGATCGTTCTGAAAAAGCTGAGTTCTTCAATTCTTACTGCGATCCCCGAATGAATAAGATTTTCCCTGTGCCCAATAATATGTCAGTAACCCTGACTTGTGTCACGTGCCAGTGATAAATCAATGCAGTTCGTGAAATACATAAATCAGTATTGTTTCATTTCTACTTCGTAACCAAAGGACTAGGTAGAAGTCACAGGCCCTTCATTTTTTTCTCCCTACAAAACTCAATTGTTCACTTGCAGGATTTGACCATCCTGCAAGTACCAAGCTGTCAGAAAACAAAAGTTTCTGGGGCATCTCCTAAGTAATAATTACAGTACTGTTTAGTTCCATTTGTTGTTTCTCTTTTTCTTTCAAAATCACGTACAATCAAATTTCAATTTTGCTGCAGGTTGATGCTATGCTTGATGTCAGTGTCTTTACAAAGGTATTCATGGGAACAGAAAGTCTGCAAATGTTATCCCCCTCCCCCAAATCTAGCATTTCAAAAACTTTCTCATTATCACACTATTTGGAGAACATCAATTTCATACTTTAAATATTTACAGAGGTGGGGTGAATTGTTTCTGTTGATTGGCCTTTTTTTCCATGTCTCCTTTTCTTAACTTAATTGAGTGGAGGGAGAGTTAGAACGGACAAAAGAAAATATTTCTTCACCCAGCGTGTAATTCATCTGTGGAATTCCTTGCCACAGGATGTGGTGATGGCACCTGGCCTAGATGCCTTAAAAAGGGGTTTGGATAGATTCATGGAGGAAAAGACCATCACAGGTTACAAGCCATAAGCAACCTCCTGGTTTTAGAAGTGGGTTTTCTCTGTGCCAGGTGCAAGGGAGTGACAACAGGAAACAGGTTATCTTGTTGGCTGTGTGCTCTCAGAGGCATCTGGTGGGGCCACTGTGAGATACAGGAAGCTGGACTAGATGGGCCTTTGGCCTGATCCAGCAGGGCTCTTCTTATGTTCTTATGGCATATTGCGGGGGGGGGGGATATCCTTTGTACATAGGCACAGGAATACACATTTTCCAGCCGTTAAGTTAACCTCCTCTGTCTGCTTTCTTCACCTCCTTTTTTATTGCTTTTCGAATATTATTTATTTATGTTTGTCAATTGTACCATTTCTGTCCTCTTGTATCATTCTCTGAAATGCTGCCCTGAAGTCAGCAGCTGCTGGAGCATCGTGGCAATGCGAATGAGTTGGGAATCAGAGTCTCCCTGCTTCAAATCTCACCTCTGCCATGAACTCACTAGGTGACCTTAGCTAAGCTTCAGTTCTCCAGCTGCAATATGGGGGTGATCCTTTTTCCTTATCTTAGAGGTTTGTTGTCGGGATAGCATCAAGAAAATAAATGCAAAGTGCTTTGCACACTCAAAAAGCACTATACAAATGCTATGTATAATAACTAACTCATCACCACTTGGGACAGAAGCAGCACAAAACAATGTATTTTGTACAGGGACTCTTTAGTAGCAATCCAAGAGCCTAGTCGTCACAACCACACTGCCACCAGTCCCCTCTCTACCAAATTAGGGATAGACCTATGCTGGCTAGTGGCTATGCTCAGACACAGCTTCCTATGTTCCTTCAAAATCCTTGAAGAAGGATGGCAGTAGTACGGCTGATCAGTGCTATTTGTGTATTGGCAGATGCAAGCACAGTGTTAGCACAATGCTTTTCTAAGCACTGGGCATGCCTGTCAAAGATGGCGCCAACTCTGCATGGGTACATATTAGTGTGGTATTTTTTAGCATTGGGGTACGCATGAATGGTGGTGGTCCACCAAAAACTCATTTGCTGTCTACTGGCAGCAGCACCACTATTGATATCATAGCATTCCTTGCCATAACCATTCAGTTATACATTCCACAAACAGAATTGCCATTTTGAAACATAATGTGCTACATAAGAATATCTTAAAAATCTAGAGGTGAGCCAAAATGAATTGAATTTTGAATATCAAGGACTGTGAACAGGGATGGCAATATTTGTAGCGTGAGCCACGATTATCCTGCGCGTTGCTTTCTCTCCGCTGACGGGCTGCTACGACGAGGGGCGGGGCGCCTCGTACCGGAGAGTAATGGTGGGGCAGAAAGCGCAGGGACATGTTGTGGCACTTCGGAGTCCTTTTTTGGGCCCCAAAATTATGTAGGGTAAAACTGAGCTTAGACGTATTAAAATCTAACTGCCACTGAAGCTTTTGAGGGCTTTGGCAACAGAATAGTTTACGATGCAAGCAAATATTCATAACAGTCCTTTGTTGTTCAGAATACATTTTCCATCTCCTCTAATCAGCTGCGTCTGAGAAGGTCACACCTGGGACCAATTCTGGCCTATGCATTATTGCAAGATGCATGGCTTTGCACTTCCAAACGATCTCTGGGAAAGGCTCTCATGAAAGGAAGCATTTGTGTATGGAACAATATTAGACATACCTCATGGTCTGAATTGCTTGGGGGATCAATTGTTAAGTGACGCCGCTGGGAAACCTTCTCCTCAAAAGTAGGTCAGGTATCAGGAGTCTTAGCTGGGAAGTTACTTATTTATTGGGATCAGCTGTTCCCAGCTTCAGGAAGTTCGGTCTTCAGCAGCTGCTTTGCGACCAAAGCTCTAAATGTTTAACAAAAGCTGCCTATTAAATAGGATAAAAATTGGAATTGAAAAGAGGGTACCTGAATTATTGTCCCCCAGTGAACACAACGTATAATTTACAGCTCATTCTCTCTCATGCACTTACTTTTCCTTTACATATGCTCAAAATCAACATTTGATGCATTAGGACTGTGTAAATTGTTTCCGGTTCTAAACTGGATAGAAAGTAAAAAAGAAAAGAAAAACGGGGACCCTCCTCTTTCCTTCCTCTGGTTAGATGGTAACCCAACCTATGAATAATGGGTAGAGTCAAGCAACAGAGATTCTAGGGGCTGAATTGGAGTTCTGTGCCTTCTTTGGAAATCCACAGGCCTCCTTAGGCCCAATGGGCTTAATGGACTCTACCTCTGCCCTTCTGTAGTAGGACAACATTTCCACTCCCTCTATGAATTTCCCTGTACAGTTAGCAGACTTTGGCCAGGTCTATGCGTACAGTTGAATAACGTGGTGGAACAGACTGTGCCACTTCAGGCTACAGGTGGGTAATCAGATTTTTGAATGCTTCCCTTCATAATTAAAAACTCCTTCAAGTAGAAAACTAGCTGCGAAGGGAGCAGAATGAGTAGAATTCTTCTCAGTATGCTAGGGTTTGTTTTTCAACTTACAGGGAGGGCATTTTTACATGAGAGAGTAGTACTACAACTTATAGTGTTGAGCCAACAGTGTCCGGAGATCTCCTAGCTTGATTTGGTGGAATGAAATGAAGACTGAAACTTCTCCCCACTATCTTTTTAGCTATTGCCTGTTTCTAACTGGTACTTCTTATGCATGGGGTGGAGAGAATGGAGACAAATGAAGTTTTTCTCCCTCTCCCACAACAATAGAACCAGGGGGTCATCCAATGAAATTGATCAATGGGAGATTCAGGAAGGACATAATAAATCTGTGGAATTCATTGCCACAAGATGTGGACATACACATGCAGGGTAGGCTGTATTTTCTTGAGTAACAGACACTGTAGAACTAATAGATAGATATCACAGAACAGCAGGTTCAACGTAACCAGCTACTAAGTGAAAACCAGCTGAGGATTGGTTGCCAATGAGACCACTTCCTTGCAAAGATATACTGGATTCAGTGTCCACTTTGGCACTGGAGATGGCATCATAGAATGTTCTGGGGATGTTGTTTCTGCAGTCCCTGTTGGGCTACCTTGGAGGCACATAGAAGATTGACGTGATGGTGTCAACTTGTACCATGTGACACTTGAACACTATAAGGCAAGGGACGCATCTGGTTATGTACAATGGCAGGAGTGCATTTGGTTAGTCCCCTGTAATCGCAGGCCAACACCGTCTGGCCCACTTGTTGATGCCAAGGTGTGCCACATCCCCCTTGGAGATACTTGGCTGAGTTGTTGATTGCTGACATGCATGTGCAAATCTGGCTTTAACAAGTGCAAGTGTGAACATACCCTCCTGCCCTGAACAACACTGCTGGTGAATGACTAGTGATGGCATATGCAGCATTATGCTATGCCAACAGGAAACATGCCAGTGCTTGTTGTAAGGACCCGTTTTCACTTGACATTGGCTTCAGGACTCACTTTAAAGTTTGCACAAATCTTTTCACCAAGCCATTAGTGCAGGGGTCCTCAACCCCTGGACCGCGGCCCTGTACCGATCCATGGCCCATTCGGGACTAGGCCACGCAGCCAGAAGCGTTGTCGGGGTTGGGCTAGTGGGCCCCAGGGCGGGGGCCGGATGTGGCAGCAAAGGAGTGTACTTGCCTGCACGATGCGTTGCCTCCGCTTCAGCGTTCGGCCCTCCCACCCACCCTGGAGCTTGAACGGCTCCAAAATAGCTACTAAACCGACGGGTGTGTGTGTGATTGGAGCCACGCTGGGCGCACGCAGCTGACATCATGCCCAGGTCACGTGGGGGTGTGGCGTCAGCAGCCCCCCTGGTCCATGGAAAAACATTCCACATAGCTGCTGGTCCCTGACACCGCAAAGGTTGGGGGCCGCTGCATTAGTGGATGTGTGGTATGATGTGGAGGTGATGTGCAGATACTGTTGCAATGCATGAAGTCCTTGAATACTTCTGAGGTAAACTGTGTACCATTGTTACTGACAACATGTTCTGGGAGTCCGGTCCTTGCAAAAAATAAAAAAGCTCTAAATGGTTGTAATTGCCTGAAATAACAACATAAGAAGAGCTCTGCTGGATCAAGCCAAGGGCCCATCTAGTCCAGCTTCCTGTATCTCACAGTAGCTCACCAGATGCCTCCGAGAGCACACAAGATACCCATATCCCATTGCTCCCTTGCATCTGGCATTCAGAGATAGGCTACCTCTAAACCCGGAGGTTGCATGTAGTCATCATGGCTTTGTAACCTGTGATGGACTTTTCCTCCATAAATCTGTCCAATCCCCTTTTAAAGACATCTAGGCCTTTCAGGTGCCAACACAACATCCTGTGGCAAGGAGTTCCACAGATTAATTACTCACCAGGTTACGAAATATTTCCTTCTGTTCTGTTTCAGAGCCAGAAGGCCCGAGGCAGAAACAAGCTTATCTCCAGGGGATTTCATAGCCAACCTGGGTTGCAACCTATTATAGGTAGGCCGGCAAATTCATTATTTCAGGAATCAGACAAGCCTATGATGAAGAAGAGAAGGCAGCAGTGGATTGCAGATCTTGACACCACCCTGAAGGAGGGACTTGTCTTAAATCTGCAGGAGAACTGTGAGACCATTTGTGGGACAATTTCTAAAGACACAATCCCCAGGTTTGAACATTGATCCTAAGCATTGTCTGCATTTGATTGTATTTGATCCTGACTCTTGTTAAGTCGGAGTCTAGAAAAGGGTGACTAGTTTGAAGACTATGTCGTTGAGTTATCATTATTGCCTTCTTTCACTGTCTCAGCTGTATATGAAACCATGAGATGGGATCACACTGCCACCATCATTAAATTCACTCCTCCCATTTAAGCATGGTATATGGCAGGGGTGGCCAAACTGCGGCTCCTGAGCCACATGCGGCTCTTTCACATATAATGTGCGGCTCTCGGAAATATGTTGGCTGAGCTCCTTTTTGTATCACAATTAATATAAAAGGTAAATAAGAAGTTTTCAAGCTTTATAATCATTTACCAGGTATAAACTGAGAGTCCACTGGGTTGTAATATAATGTTCATGGTGAGTAAATATATTTAAGAATTTAAATGCTTCTTAAATATTGCGGCTCTCAAACATCTCTCTTGCGGCTCTCAAAAATCTAAAGTTTATCACATGTGGCTCTTACATTAAGTAAGTTTGGCCACCCCTGGTATATGGGAACCCCTAAAGTTATTATTCTAGAGATTATTCACATACTGCTTTTCAACAAAAAAAGAAATTAACAAAACTGTTCATAGAGCAAATCAGACAACCAAATGGCTCCCTGCCCCAAAAGGGCTCCCAGTCTAAAAAGATGCAGATCACCACCAGCAAACAGCCACTAGAAAAGACGCTGTACAGTACGCGACTCCAGTCTATGCCAGCAGTTAGCCACTGGAAACTGCCACAGACGATGTGATGGCTACACATTGTTACAAAAATGAGAAGACAAAGGTGCCAGAAAGGATGTTGCCTTTATGTCTTCACTTTGTACCCAACAGAACTGGGAGCTATTTTAAAGGTAAGAGGCTATATTGTTACATCCAATCCCTCTTTTTTGCCAACACTGTGCAATAAAATAATAAGTGTCAGTAACCATTTTATTGCTTCTGAATATATGGAATTACTAGGCTGAGACCTCTTATGTCCTTGGAACGCCAACATAAACTCTTCCACTGTTGGGTACAAGCCAGAGTATTTATCTGCTTGGCTGCTTCTCCATGCGTAGGTACAGCTGGCAGATGTAGGCCTTAGCCATGGCCAAAGGTAACTTGGGAATTCTAGACATTTGTCCAAATTGACTTTATTAAAGCCTTGAAGCATTTCTGGACTAAAAGAGTTTTGGCAGGACACATACCAACCCTGAATGGCGCTATATCAGCACGATTGTAACAGTAACCACAACTGCTATACAAGCAGGTTAGGTAGAGTCTTTCCAGTATGTTCTAAGGCAGGGGTTCTCAACCAGTGGTACTTTGGCTGACTGATGGTGGTACTCGGACTGCTAGAACCCTGCTCAGATGCAGCGCTTTTGGTGCCGCGATTTTGCTCCCAAAAAGCTCCTGCCTTTGACTGAGCCTCTCAGGAATGCTGAGATGGAGACTCCCACCCGCCCAGAGCCTCCTACCTGCGTTTTCTGGCCTCTGAAAACCTTGGATGACTTGTCATGTCATCGCCATCCAGTCAGTAGCGTTACTATACCCCATATGGGGGGCCTGCCGCGGTGACACCCCCATGGGACACCACACGCCCCGCCCCTGGGGGCGGCGACGTCATCCTCATGCGCCACCATGGCACGAAAATACACCCCAGTGCTTTTTGGCCCCTTTTTGGAGCCAAGTGGTGCCTGGAGGTGCAGGAGGGCCAAACTTGCAGCCGACAACGGCTGCACGAAGAGGAGCAAGCGCAGAACGGAGCAATGGATCCAGAGGCAGGTACACCCACCTCCAAAACCGCCCCCACCGTAATGACACCTCTGTCGCCAGTCACGTCCAGTGGTACGCAGCAGGAGAGTGGGGTCAGAGGTGTTACTCGGCCAGAAAGGGGTTGAAAACCTCTGTTCTAAGGTTTATTGGGGAGAATGTGCACTATTGGGGTCTAAATCTATTCATCAGCTCTTCACCTCTACAGCAAAGAGGTGCTGCACAATGGTGCTATTTTATTAGCACATTGTTCTGTTATCAGACATGTTCTAAGACAGTGTTTCTCAAACTGTGGGTCAGGACCCACTTGATGGGTCACGATCCGATTTCTGGTGGGTCCCAAGCAGAACCTCCATTGAAAACATAGGTGATGGAAAGATCAGATAACTAATAACCTCACTAACAGATTAATCCATTGAAACCAGTTAAAGCACACATTCTTACCTACAGCACACTCCTATGCATGTCTACTCAGAGGTAAGTCCAAATTGTGTTTAATAGGGCTTACTCCCAAGAAAATGTGTATAGGATTGCAGCCTTAATTAAGCACAATCTGTACTGAGTTATGATCATAAAAACATAAGAGCCCTGCTGGATCAGGCCAAGGGCCCATCTAGTCCAGCTTCCTGTATCTCATAGTGGCCCACCAGATACCTCAGGGAGCACTTAGGACAGCAAGATACCCATATCCTGTTGCCGCTCCCTTGCATCTGGCATTCAGAGATAGGCTACCTCTAAAACCTAGAGGTTGCTTATAGTTATTATGGCTTGTAACCTGCGATGAACCTTTCCTCCATATATCTGTCCAATCTCCTTTTAAAGACATCTTTATGTGCCATCCTGTGGCAAGGAGTTCCACAGATTGATTACATGCTGGGTAAAGAAATATTTCCATTTGTCTGTTCTGACTCTCCCACCAGTCAACTTTAGTGGATGACCCCCTGGTTCTGGTGTTGTGTCAGAGGGAAAAAGAACTTGCCTGTATCCACCCTATCCATCCCATGCATAATGATCAGTGGGGTAGTGAAAATTTAGTGCCCTAGTTCATTGTGAGACTCCTTGTAGCCACATCCTCATAGCCACAGCCCTCTAAGACTATACCACCACCACCACCACCACATTAGAATATTTTCTTCTGCCACATAGTTCTGCTTTGAAACTGACTGTTCTTCATTTAAAAACGTAGCTCATTTCATCTCAAACCCTTGGAGTGGGCTGCAATAATTTAAAACAAATGTACAAAAATAGAAAGAGGGGGTAAAACAATATCCCAAATTAATATAAAAGGTATATTAGAGTGCAGCTACTCAGAAGCAAGTTACACTTATTTCCACTGTCTATGTCTTCTGGGGCACCTCATTCAATGAAATTGAATAAACAAGCTCCCATTCCCATTCCTTTTTTCCATCCATCTGTCCCACTCCCCATCTATTAATTATCTGCAAATGAGGGCAAGGCAGACTGTCGCTTATGCCCCTAGGCAAATTTCTAAGTTTTCCTTCTACTGAGCCTGATGCTTTTCAGCAAAGAGCCTTTGAAAAAAGTTTCAAAGACGGCACCTGAGTGTTCCTACTGATGAGGCCACTCCTGCTGTAGGAGAATGCTATGCTTCCAGCCATCCTTCCGCTACATCCCTAGTTGTGATGCAATCCAGCTTTCAACTGAGTCCCATTGAAATGAAATAAAATGCACAGCCTGATCCTAACTATGACAGTGAAACACAGTTCCTCCATTATAAATGACTATACAACGGTGCGCGGTGTGCTGCTGGTGGCCATTTTGGAGCTGCTTCCAAAAACGGCGGAAGTGCAGGTAAGCCCATGTGGGGGGCGGGATGTGGAAGGAACAGGGCAGGGAGGGGGAGGAACGGGGAGCTTCTGGGCAGGCAGGGGGTGGGCGGGAGGTGGAGGCTCCTGGTGGCACCGGCATGTGCTGGGATCCTATCCTTGCTTCCTTTCCCCTTCCCACTCCCTTCGAACCTACACCAGATAAACGTACACTTAGAACTTACACCAGATAAATAGCTGGCGTAGAACCAAGGTGAACCCGTCCATTGGGAAAGCAAAGGTTTACCCCAGGGTAAGGGAATTAACTGCTCTCCCACCTCAGGATGCAGCATGCGCCCTGCTGGCATGGCTGCATCGGCACTAACCCTAAGTTAGGATTGGGGCCTTAGACATGATTAATTTAAGTCTCTTGGTTTCAATGGGACTTACTCATAACTAAATTTGTTGGATTGCACTATAGCTCATTATGGCACATGTTTACTTTAACTGGACTTTGGCATGCTACTGAAGATTTATGTCCCTATAACTGCAATGGGAATTGCATGTCACTGCAGAAGCGGGTGTTCACCATATTTCTTAGTGATCTAAACAATCCCAGTGTAATTTTATGTTCATGCAGGTTTTTTCACACCCAGTATATTGCCTGGACTTCTCCAAATCAAATAAACTGCAGAGGCCCACACAGTGAGACTGAATCCATTCTTGAGCAGCTCAGAATGGAACTGCCACGAAAATAGAACAGATCACAATGACAAGGGGGCACCTGATTGCTTTTTGCCCATGTCTTGTATGACTTTGGCGAACCTTTTGTACAAGCTGTGGTCCTAAAGTAAATAATGAGATGCACAGGTTACCATAGGGAAGGGAAATGGAAAATTCACACCATGGCCTGTGCCAGGTTTTCTATATTAAAAAAAAAATCCATATTAAAAAAAAAATTCACACGTGAAATGTCCTAAGCAGGCTGTCAGACCATTACAAATTTGAATGCCGTCCCAGTTAAGGTTCATCAGTACTGTTTAATTCTCTGGTTCAATTCCAGTTCAGACACTAACTCTAAAACGCAGTTCAGGAACTGGCTCAGACACTTTGCCCCAGTTTGAATACATTTCATACAGAATCATATCAACACTGACTTGCGTGCCATGAAACTCTATATTTTTAACTTTTGTTCTTAATTTTTTAGAATGGTTTTCACAGGTGGACGGAAGTACACTTGGAGAACCCCTCGGCCCTTTTGCACACTCCTTCGGTTCACACTCCTTCGGAGCTTGTCTTCACGGATCGCAGCTCTATTCACAGAAGAGTTACTCTGGGTGCCACCTGAAATAGAGACAACAGAATTAAAAACCAAGAAATAGAAACATTAATGCTACACCTGAAAGAGATAAAAGTCTCTTTAGGTAAATTTCACCCTCAATCCATGTAGGGCAGGGGTTCTCAAAGTGGTGGGTAGCAACCTACCACTTTCTCTGGATGTTCGTGATATCCCCTTAAGGGGGTGGTGGCCACCTGGAACTTTGGAGGTGGCGCTCCAGGATCGCGCCTGCCCCTGACTCAGGAACGCTTTGTTCAACATACCTGGTTGTCTTGCCAGCTCCCTGAAAGGTCCGGAGGGGGGGGGGCTGCTGCCGCCTCTGCAGGCCTCCTCAAGGCTCTAAATGGCGCCGATCACATTCCAAAGCCTAGTTCCGGTGTTCAGCATTCTTTAATACTTCCTTTTTTATCATTTGTGAATACAAATCTATTGATAACATGTCTGGCTTGCCACCATTTGTCTTTATGGAAGAATGTCCCGCATTAGATCTCATGACTCATATCTTGGTTATCACTAAGTGCTGTTATTGTATGCCTTTTGCTGCAGGAGGATGGTTATTCCAGAATACTTATCTGAACTTTTTTCCTTTTTAGTTAATAAAGTTAAAGGATGTTGTGTTACTCCTATGTTTTGTAACTTGGCAAATTAAAAGAAACAATTGTGGGGGGGGGGGATTGTAGGGGAAAGAGCCACTTTGCTGTGTCAATCAGTCCAGTATAAAAGTTAGTTAAACTTTTATAGAGTGGAAGCAAAATTTCCTAAGGATGCACATGTGAAACTAAATATTCCTTAAAGGATGTGGATTTCTGGAACTTTGTTTCCAAAGAGAACAAGCAACCCTGTTCTTGACACATTTTATGCAACTTAATTTTCATCCAGAGTCCACTTTTTTTCCCAGTATAAGCATAAAAGACATTATTTGCACCAAAGAACCCCCAATCCTTCTTCCCATTAGGTCAATGAAAAAAATCCTTGGGTTACAGCAGTATAGGCCTGAGCAGTAGATCCTTAACACACAATAAACATGCAAAAATGGCCCTGGTCTCTGAGTTTTGCTGGCGGTGTCCCCAGGAATCTGCATCTTGCTTCCATTATCCATAAGCACTGGTGGCTACAGACCTGCCTTTTACTTTGAGAAAGATTGACACATTGCCATAAATTCTTTCGTGAGACTGGCAGTTATTATGGCAACACTGTTCCCCATTGCACTAGTTAAGGTTGTGTCTGCATTTAAATTATAAGCCCCTGTTTTCAGGAGTTTATATCTTAGCTATAAACATCTGCTGAGGGGGTGAAAATTGGCATTCCACATTACTACCCTAAAGTAAGTCAGACTCTCTCTCTCTCTCTCTCTCTCTCTCTCTCTCTCTCTCTCTCTCTCACACACACACACACACACACACACACACACACACACACACACACACAAATGGAGGCAAGAACAGGCTGGGATTTGTACACAAGGGAGGAAAATGTGGTTGCTTTTATTTGTGATTAGTTCACATAAGCTGCAGCTATAACACCTTCTACTCTAGGGAAAGTTTCTTTAAGGACTGGTGGAGCAAGAATGTTTAAAACCTTATGAATCTGGAATGGATTAAAAGTCTGGGCCCAGTCACTGGAAATGCACCAGTCTCCATTAAGTAAGAACAATGAGTAACAGTGCCACATACTATTGGTGATTGCTTGAGGGTCAGTGTACACGATATGGCTGCCATAGGGAGGCGATGTTAAATCATTGCACATGGTGGCTGTCTCCATGTGGTGAGCCATTCATGTGTAGCCGCTTACCATATAAAACAGGTAACTTTTTTCCAGCCCACCACACACAGATGCTTGGAGGCGGGGGTCCATTTGTAGGGACATGCAGAAAATTATCCAATCTGAATGGTGAGCCACTTTGCATGAGAACCACATGGAAGCAACAGCCATGTGGACCAAATTAAAATGACTCCCATTTGATGGCCAAAGCTCATGGCCATAGACCAGCCCCAAGTTCTTCGTTTAAAAGAACAGCCCTCCTGACGTTTCTTTGTATACGGTTCAGTGTATAGAGATGAGACTTTGTTCTGGTTCTGTTTAACTGGTTGATGAGTTCTCTGATTATTATGAGTGAGTCTCTGTTACTGGAGCTTTGGCTTTTCACTGCTGTTTGCAAAAAATGTTCTGGCTTATTTACGTTTTATTGTATTTCTTTTCTCTTCTCAAGTGTAAGATGCTTTGTGTCACCATCTGAAAAGTAGGGCAGTTTCTGAAAAACTGGATAATCTGGATAATCTGAAATGGCTAATCTGGTGGTAGGAGGAAGGTAGATATCTGGGTTCAAATCCCAGTTCTGCCATGGACTGCAATTCACATGAGAGAAGTCCACATGGTTGTCTCTACTTCTTATAGTAGTATCAGGTCCCATGAGATGCAACACCAGTCTTGGCCTCCTAGCACTCCTCTTGGGTGTTTATACTCTTGTACTTTTGTACTCTAGCTTCAGTGTTTAAATGATGAAAATATAGTGAATGAAAAAGAGTTATAGGATGTAAGCTCCCAGGCATGAAAGGTATTTATTAGCCTCTGCAGTGTGGAGGGGTCAACTCGTGCTAGCGAAGTCGCTGGTGCAGGTCTACATGGACCTGAGCCATGGGATCGGGTCCAGGAAGGGGACTAGGGTTCAACAGCTGCCACTGCTGCCAAATCCACCCCCTTCCCAGAACTGATCCACCCTCCCCCTGCCCCCATCGCCGCCCCGTTCCACCCTCCCCTTGTCCCTATTCCACCTTCATTCTGCCCTCGTTCCACCCTCCCCCGCCCCGTTCCACCTTCCCCGCTGACTTACCTTCATCAGTGAACCTTTCCTGGCCATTGCTCTGCATGGAGCTGCACCAGCCTCATCACTGGCAGGCCGGTAGTGTGCTGCTCCATGCGTTGCCAACAGGCCATTTCTGACAGCAGTACAGTACTCCCTGCTGTCAGAACACTAGTTCTAATGGCTGGACGCAGGCTTAGGATCGGGCTGTTAAATAGTGTTTGCTTTACCATTTGTGGTTGAAGCTATACTACAATTGGAGTAACAAGGTGAGGTGGCACAATGGCAGAGGTTGGATAAAATGGCATAGAGTTGACAAAAATATTTAAAATAAGTAAGCGCGGATGAAGCACCTCCATTTTGTTGGCATGTGTTATAAGCTTAATGGTATTTGGATACAATTTTTTATAGTGTGTTAATAACAGCAGTTAAAAGAAATATGAAGAAAATTACAGCATGCATCTATTTTATAATAAGCAGATGGTGCTAAGCATGAATAGATTTCCAACTGTTCCTCATTGAGTCAAGAGTAGAAATAAACCTTTGCTTTGTACCAGCTTGCCATGACATCTTGTTTCAAACTTACAGGCTTATGGCTGTGTAACAGAGAAAAAATAATTGATTGCCAAACCATGTTGAGATTTGCATTGGAAAACTGTCATTTTGAAGGAAGCTGGAAAACCAAGTTGCATAACAGTCAGAGGATGAACAAGTGACAGTAAAAATGGCCAACATGTTTCCCTTCTATAGAAACACTGCGGTCAGCAAAATGTAATTTGTAAAATCCCACATGTTCTAGATCTAAAAATATTGGCTTTTTCTTCAAACTGGATTTCGATTTTTGTGAATGATTGTTGAGCTCTAAGTTTGTGACCATTTCGGTTTTGGCTTCTCTCCTGGATTCCATGTACATATCTTGTCTTCAAATGTTCTAGCATTGCATAGCACATTTCAGACAGAAATGCTACCTCCAATATGTAGAATTCAGCCAAGATGCAGTCAAGTACGGGACTTGGTGCTGTGTACGTTCATTAATCACATCATAGGATACAATCAGTCAGGTTTTTGAGTAGCACAATCCCAGCTAATCACCAACTCAACACCTTTGCCTTGCAATCAGTCAGTGTGTTTACTTTTCCACTTGTATCCCACTTTTCATCTCAGGAAGAGTCCCTAAGATGGCTAACAACTTCACAATGACAATCAGCAGCTCACAAAATCTCAAAATGGTAAACAGCTGAAGAATGAGGGATTTCAGTGAATGTCACAAACAGCCCTATAGCAGGCTTTGAGAATCTCCCATCAAAGATAGCAGCCATCCTTGTAAGGGGCAGACGCCCCCCCCTTTGCCAGCCCTAATCTCAGGTTTGACAAGGCTGCCACCAAAGCAACATACCTGTGACATCCTGATCTGGTCTTACTCAACTCAGAAGGGGTATAACTAAAGTCTGGCTGCACCAGAACAATCACATTTCCCCCCCCCCAGCTCTTTGCAGGTGCCTTATGCCCTTGCTGTCACTTCATCCTGGCGCCACCAACACATCCTCAGCCTGCACTTGGTCAGAACGGTCTACCACCACCCTTTGTCCCTCCTGCTGGAGCACTGCTGCACCTCCTCTTTTCCTATTGCTGCTCCATGGCTTCCAACCTGGCGGCAAGGGAATGTGCAACTTCCTTCCGTCAACTCCTCACACACTTGTCCACCCACAGACTCACCCCATCACCTCCCCCTTTTCTAGCTTCCCCTTTGTTCTGTTGCCCACCTTGTAGTGCCCTTATCAAACACACAGCTTCCGCCTCACCTGAGGAGAAAGAGTGAGAGGGGCATGGAAGCATGAGTGTGTCCTCACCCCCCTACCCGCCAACATTTGAGCTAATAATAGCAGGGCTCTTGGAGAACATATAACTGGGGAGGGGGGCTTTAAGCGAGCACCAGCACCATAACCCAGCACCAACTATTATACCTTATGTTCCTTTATTTACTATAACTATTATTGGCTGTCTATATAGATAGGGGAGGGGTTAAGATAAACCCAAGTAGCCTCCACCCCTGCACCACCTTTTCACCTTAATTATTCCATTATGTTCACTACATTATTGCTATAGACACAATTGGTGGGGGGAGGGTCTCTTGGACACAGTCAAGCACCCCCATTAAAACCTATTTTCTCTTTATGAATGTCTACTGATAATATACATTGGTGAAGGTGGGAGGGACTCTCAGAGAGGCTGCTCAACACAGTGGCGTTTCTGAGGTTGGGGCTCGACCGTAAGTCATGCCCCGTCCTAGTACCCGCGTTTAGGCACCGGAGCAAGGAGGCCCCGCCCCCTCGCCGACGGAGCCATTCGCGCAGCGAAGCCGATCGGGCAGGATCCTGATCGGCTTCGCTGCGCAAATGGCTCCGTCGGCGAGGGGGCGGGGCCTCCTCGCTCCGGTGCCCAAACGCGGTACTAGGACGGGGCACGACTTATGGTTGGGCCCCAACCTCAGAAACGCCACTGGCTCAACACAACTCCACACCCACTACTATAATTCTTTTGCTCCTTATGCATTAGTGCCATTATTATTTATACACTTAGATGGAAATGGATAATACACAAGGAGGGGCTTTATTATTAATTATAATTATAATTATTAACAGTATGTATATACCACTTTTCAACAAAAAGTTCACAAAGCGATTTACAGATAAAATCAAATGATTAAGTGGCTCCCTGTCCCAAAAGGGCTCACAATCTAAAATAACAGATCATAAACAGATGTCTTTCATGCATCATACAGAACAAAAACTAGAAAAATTAGAAAGCTACATGGTACAGTATATCCCATATTTGTACCATCAAGATGCGTTTGGTATCAATGATCTTGCCTAAGGCTAGAAGCTATTCATTGATTTTCAATGCTAACTTCAACAATTCATATTTATTTCAGATGTGGAGATCATTAAATATATTTTAACTCCTCAAACAAAACCTGAGTTTTAAATTTCAAACTTTCAACTCAAACAGCACAGTCTGAAATAAAATAAAAATTCTCAACCTGTGTTCCAAAGTATCAGATCTTAATTCATAATAAGTTACATTGATTTCAGTTCCTAAACTCCAGAGTAGACTCCTGTTGGACCACCACTGACCTTATGAAAACATTTTTAGAGTCAAATGCCTGCTGTCTACCTAATGGAGCATGTAGCTTAAAATACCTTTTCCTGGAACAAGCACTTTTGCTGGATAGAACTGTGAGTTAAATCGATTATTAGACACTAGTGTTCATATCTGGCATACCAAGACTAATTCGCCAACATCAGAATTATCAACACATTGTACGGTCTGCTTGGAAACATCTATTTCGATCAGCATCACATATCTAGGGAAGTAGCCAAGAATAATATAGACAGTCGGTAGACTGTAATATTCTCTTTGCTGACAGAAAACCACAGAAAGTCTAACATCTGCTTTTCTTCTGTCCGAACTATCTGGATTTATTACCTTGGCATCCAGGTGCGCACCATTTCTTCTTACTCTTTGGTGTTTAAAGCTCATATGTCATCTGTTTCCAACCACATGAGAATGAAGTGCTTGTTCACTTTGGCATTCAAATGGAGACCAAAGGAAAAGGAAGTCAGAGGCAGGGAGGAAAAACAAATAAGATTCGGCAAAGGAGAACAAAGTAGCTACATGGTGTTTGCTGTATGAGGGTCTATCTCCATAGGAACCTCAAGATGACGAAAAATTGGTTGGACATGCAGAAGTCAGTGATATGTCACACCACTGGAGAGCAACACTGGTGGTTCTCTGTGGATTGCCTTTGTCCTTGACCACATTTGCTATCTTGACTGTACACACACACACACACACACACACACACACACACACACACACACACCATCCTTCTGTGCAGAGTCAATGTAGGATGTTGGGAAATGTTGGTCTCTCCTTACGCTATAAGAACAGCAAGGGTGACTCTTTGAAAACTGGGTGTGTCCCCCTATGTGCAGAAATGTCTTTTTATAAAGAATTAATTCAATCATGTTCCCATCGATAGACAGAGACCAGACATGAGTTTACCACCTCAGTGAAAACGAGGCCAGAAACATTCAGAATTTCTGTAACGAAAACTAAGTATAGCCTTAAAAACATTTGCAGAAGGCACTTGGCTCCGTTCTTGGTTGAAATGGTGGAGTCAGACTCCAAAGCGAAATAGTCGTGGAATTATATCTCATGGGCTGACATCATTATGCATTTGGCTGTTGAAAAATTCCTGGAAGGGGAAAGATGAACAAATTCCAGTGTGCATAAAATAGCATGAATTCTGATGCATGTTTGAGTCTTCCATATCACCCTCCAAAAAGGAAAATGTCAGACGGAAACTTCAGGCATCAACACTAATCGTCTTCCTTTAGTGATCAATTTTTACTCCTTTCTTTCTGCATTGCCATCCACAGTCTTTCTTTATTCAAAATGGAAGTTTTTAAAGTGACCAGTTTATTCGTGTAGAATCTTTGGGGCAAGTCCATACTAATGGTAAAGGTAAAGGTATCCCTTGACAATTCAGTCATGTCTGATTCTAGGGAGCGGTGCTCATCTCCGTTTCAAAGCCAGCGCTGTCCGAAGAGGCAGCGCTGTCCGAAGACATTTCCATGGTCATGTGGCCGGCATGACTCAACACCGAGGTGCATGGAACGCTGTTACCGTCCCGCTGACATGGTACCTATTAATCTACTTGCAATTTCTTGCTTTCGAACTGCTAGGTTGGCAGGAGCCGTCGCACGGATTCGAACTGCCGACCTTTCGATCGACAGCTCATGGTTCAGTGGTTTAACCCACTGCGCCACCCGCTGGCTCTAAGTCCATACTACTACTGGTTTAATGGTCATGGCTTCTTTTCTCAAACAAGGAACTTTAACATCTACTTTGACCAATCGACTTACGGCACGTTTGCGACTACTGCGGGCGGCGGAACGCTTGTTCCACCACCCGTATTTAGAGCAGGATTGCGCTCTAATAAACTTAGCAAGACAGTAATCGTCTTGAATGCTGTTCAGACATTATTCTCCTCAGATTCAGGAAGAACACAGGCGCTAACCATGCCTTCATGCAGACATACGTCTTGGCCATGCACTCCACATATGCAGTGCTTGTCTGCAGAAGCAAGTGTCATATTTGTGATTAAGCTATCCCTTAGTCTGGACCAATATTTAGAGTGCCCTGAGTCAGTCGCAGACTAATGTCCATTCCAGGGCCTAGACTAGACTGGAGAGACAAGAAGGTGTCTCTGTCACATAAAGAGAAGGAAGTTCTCGCAGGCAGAGAGTGAGGATTATAAGACAAAGGAATGGGGAGTTGCAAATTAGGACATGAAACTGTGCAATACAGTTTATATATATATAGTGGTTGACACAATTAAAGGTGTCTGAGCAGTTCTTCAAGAGTGATGGTATATCTGGCAATGAGGTGAAAAGAAAGAAATTCAGCAAGAAACTAGACAATCAAACAAACAAGCTGATGAAAAAAGGACCACTTGGCTTTGTACAGCAGAAGTGAAGAGATGCAAACTGTGAACTGTGACTTCTCCGATTCTTAAATTGGCTACTCACGGTCTGTTAGTCTCCCTACATTTTGGAGCGCATGCTGATGGGGCTATAGGCACCAGCTGGGGGGAAAATGGACACCAAGACTACGGAACTTACTTCTGGCCCTTCATATTGCTGTAAATTCAAGAAGATAGATTGCACTTGCATTATGCGAAAGATGTTCATAATATATTGACCCACTCCCAGATACAGAGGGTGGTGGTGACCCCCAAAGAGCACTAAAATGGCTCTCTCAATTATTTTAACCCTGAAACAAAAACACTGTGTTTGAAATATAGACATTTTAGGCAAGCAACACAACAAGCTACAGAGTCAGTGGGTGAATAGAACATCGGCCAAAGGCAATTAGCAATGAATTATGCTTTTGGAAAGAGTAATAAAGAGATCAAGTCACAGATCATGCAGTTCAACACCATTGAGAAAGCAAAGACTCAGGCGATTATGATATTGCAGTGACAGAACTGCTAGCTCATGCATATTCTATGGAAATGGTTTGTGAAAGTGGCCAGAATTGAAAAGTCTGATCAACTCCTAGGAGAAAAGATCAGTAACTATAGGCTCAGACTCATAACTGCGGACTCAAAAAGGGAAATACTTCTAAAGCAAGTAACCTAGAACCTGGAATGAGATGGACAGCTCGATCCTGCCTAAGATGCACCGGCCGGCCTAAAGGGCCGGCCACTGCATCCAAGTCAGACCGCAAGCCGCACCGGTGCAGCCAGGGCTCACCTTGGGAGAAGGGGACTTTTGTCCCCTTCCCCTAGCGTAAGCCTCGGAGGCCCCAATGGGCCTCCTCGGACACGCACCAGCTCTGGATCATCTGGCGGACGTCCAGCAGTGTAAGGCCAGCCCGACCTGGGAGGGGGACGGGGATATGGCATAGCGTGCTGCCAATATCTCTGCTCCCTCCTGGGCCTGACTGACCAATGGCCCCCTCTCCTGCCACCCCAACCCACCCTCCCGCCAACTGGCACGGCCCTTACTTGCGGCAGCCGGCGCAGGTCCAGGTAGGTCACGAAGTGAGCAGTGCGCCAGTGCCACTTACTACCAGGGTGTCAAAAACATGCCTTATGACATGTTTACAATACCCTAGGCCAGCGGAGCACATACTCTGCCACCTTAAAAATAGGCTGGATTGCGCTGTAAATCTGAATCCATTCGCAAAAGTTCCGTTGTTTCCTGTGATGGTAATTATCCACATGAAAATGCATGCTCTGCAGAAGGAAAAGACTGCCATTTTTGTGGGGGAAAATATTTTGATAAAACATTCAGACTGAAACAAATGCCATGAAACAAGGAAAGAAGCCAAAGCCCCAAGTCAAACAAACAGGCCAAGAACTGAACAATGAAGAGGATTATGTTTGGGGAATAATACAAACAAAAAACAAAGCATATTCAAAAAGGTGTATTTTGTAAAACAGGATCAAAATATAATTGCTTGTACATCGGGCCTTTCAGATGTTCAATGAACTCATGTGGGAGGACAGCATGGCTGCAGTATTCATTCCCACAGACATTCGTTTCGAAGATCTGGGTCGCAATCAGGACCCTGATCGCCCAGAGAAAGCCCGGTGCGTGTACAGATGCTGGGTTTAGAGAAAGCTTTTCAAATGAATCAGTGTGTGTTTGAGATGGAGACTGCAATACAACCTTGCATATGTATGGCCACTGAACATCTGAAAGGGGCCGATCAACATTCTAGAATAGATCAGTTCCCAGCTAGGATCTAGGAGGTTGTTTCCCCCCCCCCCAGTAAAATTGTTAGCGTTTGAAGTGACTCAAGGTGACAGAGCTGTTCTTCACAAGCAAAGGCATAGGAACACCCTCACCAGTGGTCTCCATCATACATGTTTTGGTACGTGCGGAGGGAGATGGTGGGGGGGAAAGCATCATTCAAGCAACCTTGAGTCATACCTCAGTTAACTAATGCCCATCGCCACTATTCCAACATACATTCGATCAGATAACCTGCACAATTCTTTTCAAGAAAATAAACCATGCCTCGATTCAGAATTATGAAGAGAACTATACTTTCCACAGCCGCGTTGGAGGCAGACCAGAGGTTCCAACATGTAGGGCTTTGGGGCACTATAAGATTCAGGATTTAGAAGACCCAATTTATAGATCTTGAGGTAGAAAAACACCCTCTGGGTAGACCAGGTAATTCAAACAACAAGCTTGCGTTGAGGAGAAGCAGGTGTGACAACTTTGTGTGAGAGAAAGAAAAAAACAACAACCAAATTTCACCAAACTGCCATTGGCAATAAGTTACATTATCACCTTTTCATGAAAGTGTGTATTGCAGCAGGTTTGATGCGGTGGAAACTTTGACTAAATCAGCTGAGTGATTTGGGATGCAGGCCATGCTGTTAAGAAATTGCTTATAAAGGGCAATTAGTATACCAAGAGCCTTTTTAAAAATCCAGTTGAAACAACATTCTTGCTTCACTGCTTGATGGAGGCTGGGCGGCAGTTTCTTGATAAAGACACTGTGGGTTTTGTTGGTGTGAGTGTCAAAGTGTCACATTTCAAATATTTCAAATGATGCATTTCCCTTTTTATCATACCTGAACCTATTTTCTTTCTTGCACCTTATACCACAGGATTACAGTGCAATGCTGCGTAGAATGCACCAGCCGGCCTAAACAGCTGGCCATCCTAAGCAGGATGTGGCCCGCGCCGGTGGAGCTGGGGTACACCTAGGGAGAAAGGGATGTCCATCCCTTTTCCCCAGTGTAAGCCCCAGGGGCTCCATTGGGCATCCTTGAATGTTCAGCAGCTATTTTGCTTGCGCACATCTGGGGAGGCCGTGTAAGGCCCGCCAGGCCCATGAAGGGGGTTAGGATACTGGTGGAGCAGACTGCCAATAGCCCCACCCCTCCCTGGACTGCGTGGCCAATTGCCCCCTCCCCCACCATCACAGCCCTCCCTCCCCACACTCTTCTGCCACCTGGTGCATTTCTTACCTGTGTCCGGCGGCACAGTCCAGGGTCATCATCGGAGTGAGCAGTACCAGCCTTGGCACCAGCACCGCTTACTCCGCAGGTGTCGAAAACATGCCTTATGGCACATTTATGACGACACCCAACGCTGGCAGAGCAGTAGCTCCGCCGGCGTTTCTCTACGCTGGATCTGACTGCCCAACGCTAATTTGCTGTCCCCACAGAAGTCTGTGAAATGTGGTTCTGCAAGAGGGCTAGAGATATCTAAAGGATATCCAAAGGATATCTCTGTCACAAAACTACAATTCCCAGGATTGGTGGGGGGAGGGGGGAGGGTTTGCAAGCCAAGCCTGTTAAGCATGACAGCTATCAAACAGATATAAATTAGTAGAGTCAAAATTCCTTCAGAGTGTTTACATTTTTAAAGTGATGAGCCTAAAAACATAATCTTGTTGGAAGCCACAAACTCAGTTGCCAAAAGGTGCAGACAGGTGATGGCTCCGACGGTGAGTGGGCGGGGCCACTGTGTAACACTTAGACCAACCTGTGAGCAACTTACAGTACCCCCCTCTAGGAATGCCCCACTGCACCTCTGTTTCGTGTTTTCAAGCTATATGATTCACCTTTCTCCATCTGTAGGCTGTTTGCTTGAAACTTACACCACAAGTTTGTGTTCTTAGTGACAGGTTTTTCATCACATGCATGATATATAAGACAATTAGAGGAAAAACTCCTGTGCAATGAGATTAATTGTCATGTGACTATATTCATTGGATCATTGTTTTCTATTTGTGATTTGGGCTTTATATTTTAAGATAGGGTGGAGAGGCGCAAAATGAAAGAACTGGTTTGGGGAGATCTTACTTTGGGAAAAAGTAAGTTGAATGAGAGCAAAGCATGATACTATGATTCACCTGACTTCACCCCCAAAAAAATAAATCAAACCAATCACTCTGCCGTTGATGAAATGATCATGCAGTTGTAGTTGGCTAGACATTTTCATTACAGTCAGCAGGTTATTATAGTGAATATTCCTGAACTATGTCTCAAATAAATATGCACAGCTATTTTGTCAATAAATATTGACAATAGTTTAATCACAGGTGAGTTAACAAGATAAGTCTGAAGTGCAACAATGCGATAAAATGAAATCATTCCATCAATGCACTTGCAAAAAAGTGGTGTTCTGGTCTATGAACCTTTTTCCAAGCGTTGACACTGACATCAGTGAAGCTACTCATATGGAAGCTGTTCCTCCTTTAAGGACGTCAACGTTTGGCTCATTAGAAAAAGTAAAGGGCGGATTGGACACTGCCAGGGGAAAAATGCGAAAGGGGGGTTTGTACTTACCGGGGCCTCTGGAGGGCGCGGGGAGGCCTGCGGACACCTCCACAGGCCTCCCCGAGCTTCAGATTGGCGCTGTGCGGCGATTTATGACCGCTTCCAGTTTTGCGGAAGCCGGAAGTAGTCGTAAATCACCACAGAGCAGTGATCTGAAGCTTGGGGAGGCCTGCAGAAGGGGTCAAGCACCCTCCGGAGGCCCCGGTAAGTACAAAAAAACCCATTTCTCACATTTTCCCCCAGACGGGCCAACCCCGAGATTGACACCACTGCCAGCATGCTTTTCCCGCATCCGGTTCTCCTGGTGGTTTGTGCCCCACCAGTTTGAGAACCACTGCAATAGGCTATTTATTGCATACATTCCACTTGCAAATTTGGAAAGAAACTTTAATTATGCAACATCACGATTGCTTATACATATGAATAATTTCTTCACTTTGCACAAATCTTAGCACTCTTCCTATTCTTTAAAAAAAAAGTTGAGGGTTTCACTAAATCTCTTTTTTCCTGGAGGAGAAGATTGTGTTAAATACGGCCTTTGTGCTGACATGCTGGTTCAGTTAATGAAAAGTGGAATGCAATTTGAAACATCTCTAAAAAACTCTATCAGTACTTTCTATCCCCCATTTACATTCAGATTGGTCACAGCTCCTTGTTCGTAATCCAGTATCCAGAGGTAATAATTAAAGGAGAAAGTCTGGTTTTACTAGTGACCTCCTCTCAAAACTAATGCCCTAACAGCTGAGAAAAGAGGCAGCCCCATTAACTCTCAGAAATTTGATCCTGGGCTTGGAGATTGTTATGGACAATTAGGCTCCTGGTAGAACTCAGCAGTGCCCCAAGGCCAGGAGAAAGAAATTCACCAAGTAACTCAGGGTTGATGCAACAGGGTGCAAAGTGCCTCTTGCTGTAGGCAACAAAAAGCAAGGGGAGCAAAACTGGCTGAGCACCTTGGGGTGGAGGGACTCAGGCCCTTGCTGTATTGGGCCCAGAAGAGAAAATTAAAAATACAAAACAGTAGCAGATGAGCACAAGCCAGGGCAAGATGTTTAAAGATGTAAAACCTTCAAAACAACCATTAAAATGGAGAGGGTGGTGGCAGGTTATGAGACTTCATTCATTAACAGCAGTAATTAAATAAAGCAGCCAGGCCCTAACACCTGCTTGCACCTCATGGTTGCAAGCCAGGACAAGAGTCTTGCACATGAAAAATCAGGAAGCAGCCCTGTAAAGCAAACAGCCATCCAAAATATGTGGGTGGTGATCGCTTGGGAGATGTGATATATCACCTTGACTAATTACAGTACAAGTTTAGATTGTCAGGATCTGAGATTAAACAGAGCAGACAATAACATATCTCAGTGCAGAATCACTCACACAACTTTTCTGCTGCCAGATCGATGTACAAGACATAAAGGAAAGCAGAGAGAGAACATGAACCCTCTCTTCCAGACCTTACGTGAGAAAGGCCTGCACAAAAAGCTGTCGGCGGTCATGGATGACGGAGAGTTTGAAGGGAGAGGAAGGGAGTCAAGGAGATTCCAGAGTTAACAGTGGTTTATAAACACTGAAGCCGGAGCTACACTGTAGGCGTTTGCGTTCCGCGTGCGTCTGGCGCTGCCGAGACGCAGCTGTAGCGAGCCGGAACCAATTCACACTATTCCAGAGCACGTGTTGAAAATCACTGCCCAACAAATAATCATGGCACCTTCCCCTGCTGCCTTTCCTCCTCCAGTTCACTTCAGGCTGCTTATTAATAAGTATCTTATTATTTAATAAGTCTTTTATTATTTACTCTCTTATTATTTAGAGTTTTTCAGACATCTGCCCTGTGATTGGCTACCGCATAAAATGCAGCCCGCCCCCCACAGCACAAAGCACTGCCCCTGATTGGCTGGACGTTCATGAGATGGGCAACTCATGGTCGACTTTGTCCATGCAGGGACGTAGGCAGCCGATGGGCCAATGCCGGCAGCCGACGGCAGGCTATATGTGACGCACGTGCCCGTGCTGTGCATACGCTGGCCGGACGCGTACAGTGTAGTCCGGGCTTCATATGCACAGTTCTAAGCTGAGTTAATCTCTAAACGTACATTCACACATGAATTCACGCACATAACTGACGGCGCAATCCTGTGTATCTTTAGAGTGGCGGAGCATGCATTCCGCCGCTCTAAAACATCGCAATCGTGCTGTAAAGCACTTTGCAATGACTCAGGAGTAAGGGCCGCTGGCGCAGAGGCCGGCAGCCCTCACTCTACCGCCATCTGGCACCTGTGCCTGCTGACAACGTTAAGTCCAGCACCAGTGAGCGCAGGGGCGGGGGGAGGGCAGGCAGGGCCAGCCAGGGGTGCAACCATTGGCTGGCCCAGGCTGGGAGATGGTGGGGATATCGGCGGCGCACTCTGCCAATATCCTAGGCCCTTTCCCAGCCCGTACCAGCCTTACTCCGCCACCTTGGATGTATGCCAGCTTCAGAGCTGGGGTACATCCAAAGAGGCCCATAGGCCCCGGGCAGCCCTACACTCAGGGATGAGGGCCAATGTCCCCTTATCCCAAGGTGTTCCCAGGCCGCACTGGCACGACCCGGGAACGGGCTCAGGATACGGCGACCAGCCCTTTAGGCTTGCCGCGTATAGTTAGTGAGGATTGCACTGCCCATGTGTGTATAACTGGTAACTAATGCATTCACACACATAGCTAAGAAATCGACTGCCTCCGAAAGGTCACTTATCTTTGTGTAAGACATTATTTCAATCCACCTTAGAAGCCATGCAGTTTTGGTCAGAGCCACCTTCCCTGTATGAAATATTATTGGTGCTCTTCCAATCCTAAGACCCATTTTGCAATCGCTACTGGGAAGTGGCAATAGAGAATGCAAGTTTCACTTCCATTATTTTGTGACATTTGTATGCCGAAATATGTCTCACCTCTATTTTAACGGTAAGTGGGGATCTGAATTTGAGGCTTGGACTTGACTCGAGACTTGGAGTCAGAGATTTGATCCACATCCCTGGCGTTCAATAGCATAAAACTGGTGCAAAATAGAGGGGGGAGTATTGAGGGTCATCTATGGGCCTCATGTCATGCTGAATCAGTCATGCTCACCAACTATGGCCAGCCTGCATGACTTATAACCCACCTAAACAGTGAACCATGGACAGTGGCTTGCCAGGGCCTCAGTAACTGCAAAAACGGGAGTAGCTGGAATAGGTTTTTGACCATGAGCCCACAATAAATTTGTCAAACAGGCATGAAGTAAGAGTTGCAAACAACCTACAACCCTTTCCTCCACCAGCCTGGCGGGTTTTCTAGCTTCTGGATTAGCTGTTGGATGTTTGTGGGTAAAAAAAAAAAAATCAGCATTTGAGGCTCATTGCCAGAATTTGTTGAGTCAAATTGAACAGCGTTTTCACTTACTGCTCATACTTGGCTGTGTAACTCAGTTGCCTGACAACCTTTTTATTTCCTTTTATTTGAACACAAGAGGCGTGACATGTTTGCTCATATGTGTACGACGTGGTGCTGGGTGCTTGCCACAAGCGCATGACCCAGACTAGTACTGCGACTTTGAAATTGGACTGATGGCAAGGTGCCTCAGCTTCCCCCACTTTTGGGGACATAACGTTTTCTTTGGCGGAGCAATCCAGTTAGCGTGTGGAGGGAACCTCATCTGACTGCTGTTGCTTAGAACATTCCGTGTGCTGGCACAGCACATCTAGCCCTGTGAGCACGTGCCATATGCTAGGAACTTCCTGACATGGAGCATCCCCACTCCAGCTGCTACCAGTGTGCCATGACTGGTAACTGACTACCTTTTCTTTTTCCACCCTTCTTCCCTTCTTCTCTTCCCCAAGCACAACTGAAAGCTGGCGTGCCAGCGTGGGCTGGACAGCAATCCTTTGTGGCCCGCAATGTGCCCCATACCCTGGATAAGCAGCTCTGGCTCCTGTGCCCTCTTCCCATCTTGGACAGCTATGTGTATAGCCTAAGACCCTGGGCTTGCTTCAAAGCACTTTCTGCCTTCTTATACCCTGCTCTTGGAGAATCACATTGTCTCAATTTTGATACTCAAAATTCACATATTTGACGCAGTAGAATGCATTACCACAAACATTCTAAAGGTAAGCGAAAGGGAAAAGCAATTTGTGTGAACGTTTTTGTCAGAGTGCCCTTGTTATGGAAAAATGTTGGAGATGACATAATATAGCCAAATCCTATATAGTGTCATGACATCATGATTGACTAGGATCAACTATGTGAATAGTTCAGGAAGCATTTGCCATCAGGGAGATCAGCATTTAGCCATGCTGATTGGCTATGAGCATTATGACATCATCACCTTTTCTCATAGAAAGAGTCACAGAAAGGCCTTCCCAGGGGAAGAAACTGAAGAGATGGGGGAACTAGCAGCAGTTTCATTTAAAAAAAATTAACATCCACATATTTAAGGTGCTTTCAACAAATATTTCAGCTCCCACAAAAGTACACCTTTTACTGAAATTGGTGAACATAGGTTGGTGCTGCAGCTCATGGATTTGAGCTTTTGGAGTATTTAAAACACCACTATGCCAGACATAGTGTTACGCCAGACTATGCCAGACTGCTGTTACGCCGGTGCATCTGCTGTTACACCGGTGCAAGGTTACACAGGATTGCGCTGATAGAGTCATCACATCACTGAAAAAATCACGTAGGTCACTCGCAGCGACTTTTGTGTAAATGAATAAGTAATCTAGCAGGTTCAGGAGATGTTGAATCCACCACTTGCTGTGACTATAGCTATGAGCAACTGTGTTCTCTAGCTCCATTCGGAGGTCTGTGTTGTGAAATATTCATAATCTAGCCTCCAGAGTCCTATTTTGTGGCTGCTATATTACCATTATCACTTTCAGTGTGAGGAAAACCAAACGTGGAAAGGTTAACTGAGCTGCCCAAGCACATTTATAAACCTGTGGGAGAACAATAACTAGAATCTACATCTCCAGAACCAGAGCCCTGCTAGGTACCCACAACCCCCGCCTTCCATTATTTGACTGAATTATGGGATTAAACAAATACCAGACTTTATGGTGGAAAAGACACACTGTTTTGAAGTCGGCTCAGTTGCTCTCACGTAGCTTTTTACTAACCAGAAAAATGCATGTCCATGACTTAAATTTTATAATGGCAAGTTGGCACGAATGTTTATAGCAGACTTATAAGCCTCTGGAAATGATGGGTCTTAATGAAAACAGTGGCCAGCTTTTCATATGCTTCTGTAATAATGAACAATCCCAGCCGTAACTGCCGCCCGTATTTCATCATTTTCATTCATTAACAAAACATCCTACAACTTGACAGAAATCTGCATATATGCAGAATATCAGCCCAGAGGGAGATCGCGAATCTATTTTTTGTTCCTGGTGATAAGACCCCATTTTCTAATCTATAATTGTTAAATTCACAACTAAAGAGACTACATCCTCATGTTTGGCTCTGTATCTTAGCCTTGCATGGTCTAACTTGAAAAGGAAGATTTTTTAAAAGAAAAATAATCACAAGCATCAGGCTTCAGAGTGGTTGGTGGCATTTTTCTGAGGCATAATCCCTTGGGGGCTCAACTTACTGCTGACATTATTTACTTGAATGGGAATACATGTGCATTTTTTCCATACAATCCATTATTACTTTCATTTGCAATACAGTCAGACCTTTCTTTATCCACGGTTTTTTTTATTCACGGATTTGACTTAACATGGATGGCAAAACTGTGGAAGAGGGAGTCCAACCGCACTTGTTGTGGTTCAGTCGTTAAGTCGTGTCCGACCCTTCATGATCCCATGAACCATATCCCGCCAGGCCTTCCTGTCCTCCACTATCTTCCTGAGTTCGCTCATTTTCATGTTCGTTACATCGGTGATGCTGTCTAACCATCTCATCCTTTGCCTTCCCCTTCTTCTTTTGCCTTCAATCTTTCCCAGCATCAGAGTCTTCTCCAGAGAGTCCTCTCTTCGCATTAGGTGGCCAAAATATTTGAGTTTCAGCCTCAGTACCTGTCCTTCGCACTACAGTGTTATCGGGGGCCTCCCAGCCTCTTACAGCCTCCTGCGCGTGTCCAAATCACTGAAAAATGCAGCCTGGAGTCTCTGGCGCCATTTACAGGTTGCTTCCAGTAGTGCCATTTGTTTTTCAGTCAGTTTAAACAAACTCAGGAGGAGGGAAGCGGCGAAGATGCTGGAAGAAAGGTAATGTGGCACCGCTCCTGCCTCCCCCCCCCCCCCCGATTTCATATAACACTGATTTTCTTATTCACTGTGGTTCCAGGAACAGAACCCCAGTGGATAAAAAGGTCCGACTGTATATATATTGTGCCAAATGTGTGCCAGATTACAGAACACATACACTTATGGCCCAGTCCTATCCCACACCATCCTATGCAATGCAGCCGCACAACCGGAGCAAGTGCAGCCCAGGAGAAGTATGTAAAAATATTTTGTACTAACTCTCTGGTAGGCCACCTAGTCATGAATGAGTCTCCTCAGACCTACGCCAGGTTTAACTGGCATAAATCTGAGCAGCCTCAGGGGGCCAGAAGAGAGAGATAGGATCCTGGCATGCACTGCTACCACCAAGATCCTCCCCATCCTGCCCCCAGTTTGGCCTGCTCTCCACCCCAAACCTCCCCCAAACGGCCCCTAAATTGCCCCCTACACCACCTTACCTGCTTCAGCGCAGCATCCCAGAGCCAGTGGCATGAACACAGAGCCTCCATAGCTCATGACAGCGCTGCAGCTTTTGTGGTGCTGCAATGGCATCTTATGGCGGCGGATTGCGAGATCTGCTGCCATAAGTGCCCATTATTTATTTATTTCACATTTTTATACCGCCCTTCCTCCAAGGAGCTCAGTGTACATATTTCCTCCCCTCCTTTTTCTCCTCACAACAACCCTGTGAGGTAGGTGGGGCTGAGAGATAGTGACTGGCCCAAGGTCACCCAGGAAGCTTCGTGGCTGAGCTTGAACCTGGGGATTTGAACCTGGATCTTCCAGGTCTAAGTCCGACTCCCAAACCACTACACCATCCTGGCTCCCATTAGGATTGGTCTCTTAAACTCTCAAATAAATAATGAGTTATATTCAAAGAAAATACGATGAGGTCCCATTGAAATGAACTTGTCTCATTAATTTCAATAGTTCTTAGTCATGACTAAGATGTGACCCAATGTCTCCATTTTATATCAGACAAGGGTGAAACTAGAACTCTCTCTTGCATGATTGGGCCCTGCATGCGTCCTTTTGGTAATGTAAATAGCATCGTGGAGAAGGGTGTGGGATCCAAGTCGGGACCACAGTGGGAGGACGAGGGCTTTAACCCTTTGTTCCCAGCTGCTGCAGCTGCTACTGTGCAATAGGCGGATCTAAGCGTATCATCTAATTTGGCTGTAAAATGTGTAGAAATGTATACAAATACATGCATAATAAATTGCTGTGTTACTGGACTGCATTTTCCTATCACCTTTTGAGAGTGTCCTTGCCCAGTCAATGAACAAGCAGCAGTTAATGAAATGGATCATGGGAGGAGAATATGATTACATCATATCACACATTTTGTTGTAGCACTAATCAATGGGGCAAGCTGAAGGAAGAAACGTGGGAATGCTGGTTTCAGAGAATGAGCCATCTGGGGGGTCTCTTCTAAGGTTTTCCAGTCATAGACTAAGACTATCTTGCAGCCTAACTTGACCATCTTGGACAGCCTAACTTGACTCCCCTGGCACCGATGCAGCTGCACCAATGGGGCATGTGCTGCATCTCATGGGGGATTTTCAGGTCCAGGATTTTCAGGTTCAGATGTCTCCTTGAGGTAAGAGAACATTTGTTCCCTTGCCCTGGGGCAAGCCTTCAACGTCTACATGGGACTTCGTGGACCTGCACAAAATACTTTGTTGGTACAAGTTCGAGAAGCCCTGGGTAGGTGGATCGAGGCAGGGATGAGGAATATCAGTGGTATTGCTGCTGATACTATCCCCTTCCTGGTCTCAACACACACACACCCCCCGGCCTCATTCATCTCCATCCCCCAAAATGCAATTATTTAGACCAGGGGTTGTCAACCATCCAACATTAGGGTCTCTGCGTTCTTAAGAGTTAGACTTACCATAGTCCTGGTTCTGGCCGGGACAATTTCGGTTCGGGAGCCCAAATCCCGGGCTCCCAGCCAGTCTCCTCATTGTCCCAGCCAGCTGGGATTTGTCCCCAATGCACTGCGTCTTATTCCAGCCTCGCGCAAGTACACGACAAGGCTGGAAGTACTTTGTAAACATCTGAGTTCACTCGGACCTTTTCAAAGTGCTTCCAGCCTCATTGCGTACTCGCGCAAGACTAGAAACTCTCCGAAACGGCCCAAGTTGTGGCTGCATAGCTTAGGGTGGTAGTTGGCTTGGTCCTCACAGGAGAAGCAGGAGAAGATATGGGAGATGATAGAAAGCAAGAAAATGAGCTACATGCACCTTCCTAGGTGCCTGACTTGGCATGAAGACTTCTGTGGAGTTGCTGGGGTGGCAGTGCAGTAATGCAGCAAGTGGGTCTCTTGTGAACAAGATTGAACAAGAATGAACAATTTGGGAGTCTTAGGACAGCCCTTTTGGAGTGCTTTCGACTATAGCAGAGTGATCCTCATCAATGCCAATAGGGGTCAATTTCTGTCTGTCTTTCATCTGCCAAAGGTTCAATTGTTTACAACTGTTTCCTCATGGTTGGGTTGGTCCAACTTCCTTGAGCTAATTGGATTAGAGTTGGGGTTGGACCCATGCAGTGTTTTGGGCCAGGAGAAGAAAATTGAATTTATGGCTGGGGAGATGGCTGAGATCTTCAGTCTGTCTAGGATGATTTGATTGCTGCACCCTCTCTTCATACTCAGGGTGGCAAGGAAATTGAATTTAGCATAAGGTACGCTGGAAGGCTCTGGAGGTTTGAGCTGATTATTCTTTTGTTGGCTTCAATGGCCTCAGTTTTCTCTATTGGCAGGATGTCTCAATGGTTGTGCCATGCACTGCACGCCTCAATAGTGCAATCATGCAAGTGCAGCCACTTTAGGAAGTTTCCATGCGGTTTCTCCAAGCATGGAGGGAAGGAAACAGTGAAAAGGAAAAAAAAAAAAGATGGCTTTTTAAGTTCAGCTTGGGTCTACTGCATTTCCAGTATTGACCTTGGACAAAAGGCACATAAGTTTGGCTTGTGATACATGCTTTGCTAGCAGGACTCTTTGCCAAAGAGATGTGTCAGGAGCATCAGGTACTAGGTAACACTATGCACACTGACCTGGGAATATAGTGACAACACTTGCATTCAACTAGAGTGGTCAACTCCGGCATGCGCATGTTGCCTTGATCTTGGTCAGCAATCTCCAATGTGCTGTGCTTTTAACCCTTTTTTGCCAATTCTCTGCATCTCCTGGACCTCCTCTCCTCAGCCACTGCTATCTTGACATTATCTCTTCCTCCTCCCAAGCAGATGGAACCGATCTGTTTGTACCTACCCTTCTGTCCACCACAGTTCATTCCGCTATTCTTGAGTACTCATCCTGTTCCTCCAACCATCCCTGAGCATTAAAACAATGTCTGTGCTCTGTATTCAGCTTATCACAACTGTACGTCTTCTTGGAACAGGAGGACAGTCTGCATTCCTTGAAGCTCAGTTTGGTAGAAGCTGGAGACTCTCTTGTTTTCAGCTACATCAGAACCTCAGCATTTCTTTCAGCCATCTTTTCTTGCTCACACTCTGCTAGAAGCACACTGCTACATCCATCTAACATCTATTCTAGAAATTAAAACCTGACTCATGACAGTGGATGGATCACAAGTTGTTTAGCCCTGCGTTAGCGCAAGAACCGCTTATCTGCTGGATTCGTGAAGAGGTCATGAACTCTGTTCCCCCTTTCCTACCAAAGATAATGACCATGCTTGACTGAGGTCATTTCAGCCAGGAAAATAATGTGTGTGTTCTTTTTGGGGTTCAAGATGTCCCAGTGAGAACCCTGGACTCTCCAGTCTATTAGGGTCCAATAAGTGAAACCACATTCTGCTAGATAATTGGTGCCGGGGCTTGAAAAGCTGGTACATGCCTAACTAATTCTGCCATACTCTCCTGCCAAATTCTGCCTGGTTCCACCTCCAATTAGCTAGACTCCTTTAGAGCAGGGGTTCTCAACCTCTTCACCACTCTCCTGCTGCGTACCACCGGAAGTGACTGGCGATGACATCATCGCAAGTTAATTCCAGGTTTTCAGGTTTTTGTAGGCCAGAAAACACAGGTAGGAGGTTCTGGGCAGATGAGAGGGCCCTTCTCAGCATTCCTGAGAGGTTCGGCCAGAGGCAAAAGCCTTTCAGGAGTGAAAACGTTCCACCGAAAGTGCCGCATCGGAGCAGGGTTCCGGTGGTCCAGCGGTACAAGCACCACCAGCAGTCAGCCGAAGTACCACCAGTGGTACTAGTACCATTGGTTGAGAACCCCTGCTTTAGAGGCCATCCACAGATGACCCCCCCCCCCGCTTTCTTAGGGTTCCAGTTCTATGTTCTGACTTGGCTCTGACTTGTGAGCTTGCGCTTTGGTTCCATTGCTGGTCTTGTCTTGGGGACCAGTAATTGTGAAATAAATAGTCGACCATCTCTCTCTATTATAGTGTCAAACTGGGAGAAAAGGCAGCTGCCGTTTGGACATCAGAGTTTCTCAGAGGTGGGTTGGAATTCCCTCTACTCAACGTAGAACTTGGAAAGGTTTCCTTTCATAACTACATCATCTGGTCAGACTGTGGAGGTCAGAGACCCTTCTTTAGTGTGGACTCAATTGTGACAGAATGCCATGAGGTAGGACTAATTAAAACTGCAATATAAATTGGCAGGAACCGCAAAACACAGACATTTGGATGAATGTACCTCATCATTAAATCATGTCTATGCATTGTTTTTTTAAAGAAGGCCCATCGTTAACCCCACTTTTCCTCGCCGACTTTTCTATATATTGAATTCCAGCCCAGCATGATTGAAGTTCACTGCATCAGTGTTAAATCTGCACTTCCTTGGGTTTTGTCACTTTTTGTCAGTTCATGATTGCTATCCAAACGGAATAGTGTTTGCGTTTAAGATACACGTGTATATTCCAAGGTGGGAACTGGCCTATTTGACGTCTTTCCCTCTCTCTCTTAAACACACACACACACACACACACACACACACACACACACACACACACCACAACACAACACAACACAACACCATTTCTAAAACCTTCACTCTAGATCAGAGGTTCTCAACCTGTGGTACGGGTACCCCTAGGGGTACGTGGACCTCTTGCTGGGGGTACACCAAGCCCTGCCCCTTATCTGCCCCATCAGCAGCTAATTAAGTGTTAATTAACATGGATTTTAAATTTTAATTATTTTTGGAGCCCTTCTGTCTCTCTGATTTTAGTTTTGGATTTATTTTTGTACTTCAGAAAATGTACCTTGGTGGGGTGGGGGAGGGAGGAGCTGACTTTGGGAAGTGTGACTTGGAGAAAAAAAGAGAGATCCTTGCATTCTGTCTCTCTCTCACACAAACACTCACAGAGTTAAATAAGACATTTTTTCACATTTAAAATTGTTTTAGTACTTTTTTATTTAACGATTAATTACCTAATTAATTAATTGATTAATTCAATTAATTAGCAGTTAATTAGCAGGGGGTACTTCAGAAAATTGGACCGTGATAGGGGGTACCCGGGCCTCCAAAGGTTGAGAACCCCTGCTCTAGATGAAGCTTGAGAGCAAAGCACCCACAGGGGAACAATCATATTTAAAATTACACTTTTTTGTTCGATGATCCATTGCTATATCCGGAGGAGGCTATTAGTATGCTTGACATCTTTCCACAAGATTGTAGTAGCAAAGGATTCAGTGAAGTCTTTTCCTCCTCCTCCTCCTCCCTCTCCGAGGGCAAGTAGGACAATATGTTAGCTCAGTCCCTAAGGGCGCAATCCAAACCTACTTAGGCCGCCGTTGTAACCAGCGGCCCAGCAAAAACGGAAGGCTCCAGAACGGAAAGGGGATTCAAATCCCCTCCAAAAGGGGAATTTAAAGGGGATTTGAATCCCCTTTCCGTTCTGGGGCCTCCCGTTTTCGCTGGGCCGCTGGTTACAACGGTGGCCTAAGTAGGTTTGGATTGCGCCCTAAGTCTCTTTTGCCGGACCTACAGTTTACGACACTAATGAGCAGGAAGGAACCCTGCTCCATTCCTCAACACTCCAATCCAGCAGAGGAAGACTCCTGATCCATACCATTGAGAGCATGTCTGAGCGCAGTTACAGATCGTTTCTAAGCTTTCGCTTTGCACTGTGTTTCACTTGGAGAGATTATGGCACCTTGACGTTGTATTTTGAAGCTAAGCAGACAGAAGATGACAGACCATGATCGCTGCACAGCCACATGACTTATTTTAACCAGTAAAAGGCCAACAGAGTCTGCTACTCTGTCTTTCTGCATTGTCTGCTTTTCTTCCAGTTCAGATTCAGAACCTTTATTGGCATAATTAACAACATACATAACATACAACATAAACATATAACAAGTACATAACAGTAACCATAAGTAGGGGTGAAGAGTCCTAAACCTAGCATACACTACCCATATGACTCGCACTACGCCTCTTTACAATCTGCTTTAAGTAGGTTGCAACTTTCTCCGTTAATACAGCATCTACACCCTGTAAAATAAACCGGATTTTATCCTGATCCCCCCAACCCCACCTATTAGACAAGATTGGATATAAATATTTCACACATAGATCATTATACAGGGGGCAATAAAATAACATATGGTGCAGAGATTCCACACCTCCCACAGCACAAGAACAACATATCTCCCTAGATGGAATCCCTCCATATCTCCCATAAAGTAACTCTGATGGCATGACATTACACCTTGCCAATAAGAAGGCCCTACAATCAGATGGGCATTTTAGATGGTATAAATACTCTGCCCATTGGCCATACTTAATAGGAATCTGATAATGGAGTGGTGAGCATGTCGACTTTTCTTCCAGTTACCGGCTTGACTGAAGAAAAAAAACTGATGGAAGCTGAAAGGGCATTGATGCCATTAGGGTGTGTTACCAGAGATGTGATTACCAGAGATGCCCAAACGATCCTTTCATGTTTGCTTACCTCCCTGTAGGTCACCCGGTGTCCAATAGGTTTCCTCAGACCTGTGCCAGCTCTTTAGCTAGCATAAGTCTGAGGAGAGTCAGGAGGAAGGTCTGTGTTAGAAAGGGGGCAATAGGATGTGGCATGTGTGGCTGCTGCTGAGGTCCTCCCCCTGAACTGCCCCAGCCCAGCCCTCTCTCCACCTTGAACCACCCTGAACCACTCTGAACCACCCTGACCCTACCCGCCACCGACTTACTGGTGGCAGCGGAGGTTCTACCACCTTGTGTCACCTGCTCACAGAACAGCGGAATGCTTGCCACACCAGCAGGCTAGTCCTCATGGAAGCAGATCATGGGATCTGCCAGAATAGGCCCAGATAGGATTGGACCCTAATTCAATCAGTTGCATAGCTATCAGGCAGTGAGTACAGATAGACTAGAAGTCCAAGAATCTTTCATTTCCATTGGTATATAGGGAGGACCTGGTTGATTGAATGGTATCACTTGACTTCCAGGTCTATGGAATGTAGTGTGAGGTTTTCAACTGGAACTCTCTGTCAGTCTCTCTTCTGCCTAGTGACCCTGGTGATGGAAGGAGGAGGACTCCATCATCTGAGCTACAGGTTGAAGCTCAGCGGTGTGCAATTCTAGGAGAGAGTAATTGTGGAACTCTCCAGGTGAGATTTCCCTGTGAAACCTTCTCTTGAAAATGGACCTGCAGGTTCCTCTTTACTACTGATTGTATCCAATGCCCAATTCAAGTGCTCTTAGTTTTGTGCTTGTCTGAAAGAAAGTCTGAAAGAAAAGTTTGGTTCTTAAAATGCCATAGTTTACAAAACCATGAGAAGGTTTTGCCTATGTTAGACTCACAAGGGACACTGGAACAAAGATCAATGACAAATGTTTTATTACCCTTCAGAAAACTGGAAAAAATGAGCATTTCCGTCTGCTTGAGGAAACCCATAAATCTGGTGAGTAGCCAATACAATGGACAACTCTTAGCTAACTGTGAAAGACGATGCCAGTTATAGCATTTGGAAAATATTAGCATTGTCCTGGGAGTATGGAATTAAGCCTGGAAGGAGGTTTCCTAAAACATATGCCAATCATACTGTTAATGACAGGACGACCTAAGCCTTCAGGATAACGTAGACACACACACATGAACACACCTAGTATTCCCCTAGAGTTGGGTGCGGTGGGAAAGGAAGGAGAAAAAAAGCTGAGCATGTATTTGTTTCTACTCACTTGGGAGGAAAATCTGACCAATGTCATTCTTGTAATCTTCTTAGTCTAATCTCTCTTGAGAGCAACTGTAGACAAGCAAAAGTCTCAGCTTCTCTTCTAACAGTTTGTTTCTGTATTTATTTTCCACCATATGGCTGTGGTAAATATAATTATTGCATTGCTAAGCCTTAAGATTCTTCCACAATCAATGCAGAAAACCAATTTTTTTTTCTCCCCTCTATTGGTTCACACAGAAAACTGGTCAAAACCTGTCCTGTTTGATCATTCCAAAAACAGTCAATTCCACTCAATACAACAAGCTCTGGAACAAAATTGTCGGAACATCTAAAATCCAGCAATGTTTCAAAGTTTTGATTGTGGGATGTAGTTTTCCTGAGGAGAAGCTTCCACTGTGCAGTAATTTACATGTAGCTTTCCCTAACCCTAGTTTTCCCATCCCCTTTTAATCTTACAACAACCCGGTGAGGTAGATAAGACTGAAAGACGGTGACTGGACCAAAACTAGTCAGTAGGCTTAACGGCTGGAGATTTGAACCTGGATCACATTCTGTTGGGTTTATTTTAATATTTCTTGAACCTTAGGGGGTTCAAATATGCAGAGTTTGCAAACGAAGAATACCTTATTGTTATTTAACCAGTAGAGTTAATCCCAGCACCCAGGCTAGCTAGCTATCATTAGCATTGAAATGAGAGACGGAGTCTGAGGCTTGTATAGTAGAAAAGAAAAATAGTTTTACTTACAGATCAGCATTCATAAGTTACATGCATCTAGTTGTGACTAGAGGTAATCTATACATTAGTGGTCAGTATGCCCCTACAGCTGGCACACCCATGTGGAGAAGATGGCTTCCAGGCGAGGAGCCTGGAGAAACACGTCCTCCCCCTTGTAGGCAGATGCGAAGAAGAGAGAGACCCATGTGGTCAGAGAAAGGATGTTGGGAAAGGTCAGGGTCACGCCCCTTCCAGGTCAGACAGGAGGAGTCAGGTGAAGGTCCTTGCAGGTGACCAAAAAAACACACACCACCCTCCCAGGTCCTAGCAGCCAAAATACTGCTTATCTTCAACACCTTCATCCTAGTCAGGCAGTCTAAGCACTACACCACACTGTCACTGGTGTAGCATGTTTATGCACCATGGCAACTAGGATGACCCTCGTTCCACAACATAACAAGATGGTTACATAGGACTGACCTGTAAGGATGACTAGTTGTAAGATGCCCTTACAGCAGGGATCACAGCAACTTGAATCCCTGGGTCAAATTGGTTTTCCTGCTGCCTGGCTACCATGTAGAGGCAAAGTTGCAGAATGGAAGGATCAAAAGCTGAGTGGCATGTAGATTTTGTAGATCAAAAGCTGTTGCAACGAGATTTGCCAGCAGGCCACCTTGGGGTTATGGGGTAATGAGATGGCCTAAGAGGCGTCGGGGGTGTGTGCGGGTGCAGGGTGCAGAGCTGCTCTCAGGGGGTGTGGAGCTCGCAGTCTCCCTACTTCTACTTCTACTTCAGAGAAGCCCTAGAACAAAACTCGTTCTCAGAAGTTAGTATATCTTCAGTCATGATATTAATCCTGAAGCATGTGAACTTACTTGTCAA
Organism: Plestiodon gilberti rubricaudatus; assembly: GCA_026170595.1. Lineage (NCBI taxonomy): Eukaryota > Metazoa > Chordata > Lepidosauria > Squamata > Scincidae > Plestiodon > Plestiodon gilberti. Next base: position 16,851,375 of record JANXHW010000004.1, on the reverse strand, counting down.
AGAAATCCTGCATCTCAAGATGCCGGTGCTGGACGTTCTTGGATGCAAGGCAGCAGCATCCACACGATCATTTGCCATCATCGGTGCCCTAAACAATGTTGCAGAAGGAAGCGTTCCAAGCCGATGCAATTCTCTCTGTGAGGTACACCTCTCCTCCTGGAATTAAGGTCCAGAAATAGCTTGGCAAGTTCCAAACCCACCCTTCAGAGACAGAGCATGCGGAAAATACCAAGGATATATGTGCCAGTTGGCAGACGTGATGCGAGTACAAGTGGGTCAATGCAGCCTTCTTTGGACGCTATGCTAGCATTGAAAGGATGAAAAAACAGCGAAGCCTTATATTTTAAAGGGGAAAACTTGAGAAGATGACAGCTATAGCTATTGAACAAGTTATCCATTATACAGTACTCTCGAGACAAAAAATGCTCCCTTTTATTGTGAATACTCTGGCTAAAGAAGGGGAATGGAGCTGCATGCTGTTTGAAGGGCTTTTCTCTTGTTTTCTTGCTTCTTCATTATGACCAGTTTATATCTATGTTTGCTTCTCTTTACTCTTCTGAGTGTGTGCGTTTTTTTAACATAGTGGTAAAATCTCCAAAGGTGGGGAGGGGAATAAATGGTCATTTCTCCCTTCTTCAGATAGTTAAAAGAATTAATACAAGGATGCAGCAGAAAAAAGGTGGGGCATCAAAGTCGTTGGACACTCAGAATACAATACATGCAGTGGCTTGATAACTGAAGGGAACCGTGTCAGGTGCAAGGGAGTGACAACAGGAAACAGGTTATCTTGTTGTCTGTGTGCTCTCGGAGGCGTCTGGTGGGGCCACTGTGAGATACAGGAAGCTGGACTAGATGGGCCCTTGGCCTGATCCAGCAAGGCTCTTCTTATGTTCTTATGGAGACCTCCTTTACGCTGAGCAACACAGCTCTTGCCCATCTCCATAGCTGCTCCTTTGCTAGTGGGGGAACCAGTCTTAAGCAGAGATGACGGGCGCCCTCCCGGCGCCCGGGTGCGTGGGGTGGGGCCTGCGTGCGTCACGTTGACACACCCCTCGCGTGCCGTCGACGCGCCCCCACCCATTTTGCGCTCATTTCGGAGCCGAACTGGCTCCAGGGAGGGAGGGAGGGCCGATCCGGCACTTCGGTGAGTTCCCCCGAGCGCGCGCGCCCTCCCGCCCTCCTGAGCATTTTCTTCTTATTTTCTCTGTGCCAGGTGCAAGGGAGTGACAACGGTCTTGTGCTCCCTGAGGCATCTGGTGGGGCCACTGTGTGATACAGGAAGCTGGACTAGATGGGCTTTTGGCCTGATCCAGCAGGGCTCTTCTTATGTTCTTATGTTCTTATGAGCACCTGGAGCTCCTGCTCCACGCGCTCCACCGACATTCCGCTGCTGGTCTTAAGGTTTCAGACCATGTGATGTATTCAACAGTGCGCTTCACATACCAGTGCATCTTCTTTACATGGACCCCCATCACAGTGGAAGCATGTTGTGACCACAGTGCTGATGGGCAACCAAGGAGAGAAGAAGCAACCCGAGGAATGTAGGCCAGGATGGATGTAGCCAACAAGGCTTCTTTGCCCTCCCTGTCTGTGTTTTGGAAAAAATAGTGGGAGTTAAGCAATGCAGCTTTTTACCAGCACTTGCTCAGGCCATCATCTGAATATGTTGGCGGTACATTTTGTTTGTTTCTGTCTTTCATCTTGTTGCTCTGGGCCAAGCTAGAACTGTTGTTCACATATCTGCCACATTCACTTATAAAACAGTGAGGTGAGTCCTTCTTTCACCACATGGAGCTTATGAAAGAGGAATACTGAACCTTTCCCATCCCACATCTCATTTCCTCTCACTCCTGGGTACCATGCATGCATTATTATAGGCCATCCCTGGCATTTCCAGCTAGGACTGGGAAAGACCCCTGTCTTGGACCTTGGCCACTCAGTGTTGATGATACTGAACTAGACGGGCCAATGGTTTGATTCAGTGCAGCTTCATATAGTTCACGCTTCTTGATAGGAATGAAGAAAAGTACTTGGAAGAGCAACTAATGATTTGGAGGTGAAGGGCAGTTCTGCACCACATGCATAGCGCTTCCACCCTGAAAGCATGGAGCATTCCTCAGAAGAGAACAGGAAAAGCCTTGTATGTGCAGGTAAAGGTATCCCTTGACATTTTAGTCCAGCTGTGTCTGACTCTAGGTTGCGGTGCTCTTCCCTGTTACGAAGCCAGATACAGCGCACACTCTGTTGGTGCAGTGCATCATTGGTGATTGGGGATTTGGGTAATATTTGGATACGATTGGACTGCTAGTCTGGTTCTTGCATTACCAGAACACAGCATTTTCATGCGGTCTTTTTTGCTCCACCTCTCATCCTTGTTAGCAGTGTTCTTCTCTGTAGAGTGGCATGCACCAATAAGGAAACTAAACCCATCATTTTGGCTTTAATCCAGTTTGTGCTGGAAATGAGAAGCACACACATTTACTGGATGAGTTCCGAAGCCAACAACTAGAGAGCCAGGTTCCTACAGGCTGTAAAATCTACGACTGGAAACAGGACTTGTAACCCACCCTCTTGAGGGTTACATCATTATTTACACAGTAATTACACCTCCTATCGATAAAACAATTCCATTAAATCAGTGGTGGGACCCTATGTTTTGACAGTAGAAAGTCTTGAATAAACTACAATATGCAGGACTCCAAAGCAATAGTTCTGTAAAGTCTCACTGCTTTAATGGCATTTTGACAAGAGATCATTTGTTTTCCAAGATAGTTCAACAGACTGAATGTTGCCAGCACCAGTTCTCCAGGTGAGCAGGTGAGTGAGCCAACTCCTGGTCACGTTTTCTGATTGTGTTGATGCAGGCTTGCTCAGCCAGTATCAAACTCATCGAAATTGAGTGTTTCCTTCCACAAGAAGTGTGCTTATGGACTGCTGTGCAGGGAGAGGCCAATATGTGGGAATGGAAATCTGAAGATGCAAGCATGTGTCTAAACAGATCTCCAAATGTGAATTTCACAGTTGTTAACAAGTAACTTTGGGTGCTGAGGCTCAAAGACAAGCAGGCCGTAGTTGCATTGTAGGAAGCTGGTTCAACTCTTGGGAACTCTACACAGATACATAGACTCCTTGATCCAACTTGAGGGAGATGTGCAGAAATGGACATGGACTGCAGTCCATAGCAGTTTATCCTGAGATAAATTAGTCGTTACTGTGCTACAAGACTCTGTTGGTTTTGCCACAAATGGATCAAATGCCTACATTTCCATGGGCAAAAACCCTGGTCCAAGAGATGGAGCTGCATGCTTATGACTTTTACTTTTACTTGATCAGGTTACTTTTAATGGAGCTAATACTCTGTTCAAGAGCAGAGGGGGCCAGTAGTGCGAAGTGGCAGGGGCAGCCCGCGCTGAGTACAAGGACCGGGGGGGGGGGTTACACCTTTGTAGTAGCTATGCTACCGCGGAGGCAGGCGGTGATTGGCTGCCCTTCGCGAAAAGTGCCTGTGATAAAACCTGAACAGGCTGAAGCTATCTTACTCACATGTACATGCAGTTTACTTCTTAGACTGTAGATCTTTACACCCAGGGATTGGGCGGCCATTCCAAAAGAAACTTGCTCTGCTCTTGATTCCTGCAGCCAAATCTCACGGAATCCAACGTTCCATTTCCAGCTATCTTCTAGCCCCACTCTTGAAATGAAATGAAACCGAGGACTCAAGTGATATATCATCCCCTAAAGTAGCTACGAAGGAAATGATTTTAGAAATGCTAATAGCATTGGCTGCCCCTTTGAAAGGGACCTTTTCGCAATTTGACCAGCGAATGGAAACAAATTGAACAATGTCTGCTTGCAATCGCTGTGAAGTGAAGCCCTCCTCCTGCCAAGATTGCAAATGCCTCATCCAGCCCTCATCTTCAAGAGCTCTAAAAGATGGTATTTGGGAATAGTGGGAGAGTTCCCTGTGGTCTAAGCCTGCTCCTGGGAGCCAGGAACGGCAGCTTTCTAATTCAGCTCACACAGTATTTCTTTCTATTCCCCTTCTGTGGCTATGGTTCAGTCCCAACAGCTGAGAATGCCTTTCAATGCAGAGGGCAAATCAGTTAAGTCATGGTTGCAGTTAAAGCTGGGAAATAATAACTGTTTTGGTATGAAAGAGAGCTGCAAACATTTGTATATAATCTATATGAAAAGCCATGGCACAGAGCAAGCAAGGAAAAAGTTGTGGGTGGTATGACCCATCCAAGCTGGAGGATCTGGGCTGCAGTTCAAGGAACTGGGGAGAAAGGAAGGTGTCATACTTGGAAATAATAGCTCTTTTGGAATCAGGAGAAGCCACCAAAATTCTGTTTAAAGCAAAATGTGATGCAAAATGCAATCGTTCTTTTTAAAGTGAAGTGCCTGAGGAATTCTGAGGGAAGTGGAATTTTGTGGGACTCAAAATCTTAAGATAGTTTCACATATTCCTAAGCTGTCACCAAACTTTTGTCTGAAAATGGAAACGAAATTGGAGGCTCTTCCTTGGGTTAAAGGGGTGAAACATTTCGACAAAAGTCAAAGATTCTCAAGGGCTAGGGGCGTTCATACATCTGCCAGAAACTGTTGAGGCAATCTCACAAAATATATATTTTTAACTTGCCTCCCAAATGACGGCATGGAGGGAGTTGTATGTGCACCCTATGAACAGGCACTTCAGAGCTCTGGGGCTGCATCAGAAAAGGCTGTGCCAATCTAGCCTCTACAACTGAGGGAACATTCGGTAAGGACTCATGCATATATATTTAAGTGCCAGAGGGGTTCATGCAGAAAGGGGCGTTCCTAGGGTTTGTGTCACCCGGTGCGGGAGGTCAGTGTATCACCCCCATGATGGACCTCCTTCCATGTAGTGGGCGGGGCAATGCATCATCACCCAGCCCCCCACGTCATTGCCCCGCCTCTCGCATAATCAAAATTACACATTTACATTACAATATTATATACACAGCCTAAATGTATGTTTGCAGCCTAAACAGAGGCGTCATTAGGGTTTGCGTCACCCGGTGTAAGAGCTCAGCCTGTCACCCCCATGATGGACCGCAGAGGTGAATAGGGAGAAACAAGGTTGGGCTGAGCTGGGTTCTGCAAAAGATGCCCATCAGGCAGGACTATGTATTTCTACAGATTACTCCTGGTCAGTGGTGTCACTACAGTTGGTGTCACCCGGTCTGGTAACTCATGGTGTCACCCCCATTAACTTTATTTATTTTAATATATAACAGTACATAGGTAAAGGTAAAGGTGACCCCTGACAATTAAGTCCAGTCGTGTCCGACTCTAGGGTGCGGTGCTCATCCCGAACTGCCGACCTTTTGATCAACAGCTCATGGTTCAGCGGTTTAACCCACTGCGCCACCCGCTGGCCTCAGTAACAGTACATATCACCCAACAAATCAGTATCTAACTTGGCTCTCAGAACAATCTGTCTCTTTGGTCTGTTTTGAGTTAAGGAAATCCACTTTTTGTTAAACAAGGCAGTTGTGTTTTCAGTTTCCGGTTATGTGGCCATAATGTTTGATAGAATACAGGTAATCCAAAACGGTCTGTTCCATGCATTCTGCATGAAATTACGCATTGAATTATATATAATATGATTATATTATTCATAAAGACAAAGTTTTCACAATTTTGGCCACTAGTGGTGTCACACAAACCCAAGGGGGTGTCTCCATAGGATTTTTCAGATGGAAAATCAGTAGAATTGGCAGCTATATTCTCTTGAGTCTTAGCCAATTAGAGATGGGTCTAGTTCAGTGGTGTTCATTGTACATCAGAATACATACCTTATCTTGATAGTTTCCAGGACTGAACTCTGGCAGAAGTTTCAGACTCTGGAAAACCATTAACAGGATTGGAGCAGATGAACCAGTGGTCTGCCACAGTGTAAGACAGCTCCTTGCAGATCCTGGGGAAATGTGTCTGCTTCTGCATTACTTTTCAGAGCATACGTTTACATCATGTAGTACTCACAGTCCAAGCAGAGTAGCACACCTGGTGGGGATATATGAACTGCAATATGTTTTAAACAGGTTAGGAGATCTATTTTGTATCTGTTTCAAGGGATTATCTACAGCCGTTTATTGGTTCTTTGGGTTCCCCTTTTGAAGTTACATCAGTGCTGATGAGAACACAATCAGGACCCTGCCTCATACATATTTATAAGCTAATTTGACATTCTGATGACGAGCTGGTGGAAACATGGCCAGTAGAGGGCAGTAGTGTACTTAATAGCACACCTCTTTGGTGAGTGAGCTACCTCCAATAGCTAACAACAACTTCAAGATAAGAATTCTAGCAAAGAATGGGAAGGTTCAGTGAATGCTTGGCATTGCATTTTCCACCATCTGTGTACTTTATTTCCATTATACCAGATCAGAGAAAGACTAAATGCTCTGATAAGCTCAATCCAGTTGCCTGGTGATAAGCATAACAGTCAAATGATGATTCATTGATTGCAATCCAGATAATCTAAAGGTTTCTGGGCCAGATTGTTAGAATGTGAGATCCCTAGATTTCCATTGATTGGAAAGGATCTTGGCATGAGTTAAATATACTGATCTCTGGATTTGGAGCAGAACCTGGATCCATGAGGCAAAATCTGAAAATGAAGTATTGTTATACAGCACAACATGAATTGTATCAAATATTTGTTTTATTGCATTTGAAACCTTCCATAGGCGTCACATGCAATAGAACAATTGGCTGTACTATTTTATATCGAACATGGGTTGGGGCAAAAATTCCATGTTGGAATGCTTTTCCATGGCAAGACACTCCCTGTTCATGGAACACTAGCACATCAGGAAAGCATATTGCCTAATATGCTTGTTTTCTATGTGCAAGATGTATTCTTTTCTATAGGGAGCACTCAAGCATGAAATCTCTCTGACCTGGAAACTATCAGTTCAGTCCTGGAAACTATCAAGATAAGGTATGTATTCTGATGTACAATGAACACCACTGAACTAGTCTGGAGTGGAATTGCCCAAAAGGAGTTGCGCCCTTTGATGCATGTGAGAGCTCACCCCAGGGTAACTTGGTCATCTGTTGGACTATGTGCTCTTCTGAGGTCGTACAGGCCTTACAAAGGGACTATAATATGGAGAGGCATCTAACGTCATATCCACAGGAACATTGTAAAAAACAAAACAAACATACCAAGCAGAAGGCTAGTTTTCAGACCTTCTGTTTTGCAACTTCTACAGGGTATGGTTTCTTATGAACATTGCTGATCACAGCTTCTTTATTGCATGGCCAACCTTATCCTCTACTCTCTCCTACCCAGTACAGGGTTGGCTTTCTCCTTTAGCACTGCTGCAGCATATCTAGCGTAATGTTAGACATATGCATTGTGCACAGACCTCCTAAAGGAGTTGCTCTAGGAGCTGCACCATCTTTCCTCATGTAGGCACGTACAAAGGTAGCCCACCAGGTTTGCACCGTGGCCTGCCAGGTACTTGATAACCGCCTGGTTTTGTTGTCCCAGTCTTGCAGCAGCAGCAACAGATGCATGGAGCCCCTGGTGACAGGCTGTGCTCAGCTTCATGAATCACAAGCTGTGCAGGCCTTTTCAAGCTTATTCTCACTCTCAACTGCCCTCTCTTGCCTACTACTATATCAACTCATAATCAAATGTTATAATCTAAATTGCATTGTGATGTCAGATATATTCTTTTGTAGGATCCCTGATTGGCTGGGAGCATGAATTTGATTCATCCAGGAAGGAAAAATAAGCAACAACAGAGGAAAAAAAAAACCCTAGCACTAAAGCAGTTGCTGCTGCCACTGGACAACAGCACCATGCAGGATTGAACACTATTTGAATATTTACACATTCAATGTGTTAGTGAGGAAAAAATTCTACCCCACAGTACTTGCTAGCTGCTTACTAAGAATGGAAGCTGGATCAAATTTGCTGAGACTGTTTCAATTAATCCTAGTTTCAAATAGGTCCTTCGCTTCTTTAATATCATCACAAAACACATCACGTGTGCACGATGGGCAATATAAGTCACTCCCTCTTTGAAAAGTTAATAATACGGTTCTGTTATCACTGATTTCTATGTAGCTTTATTTTCTTTGGTACTAACTGTGGCTCCTCTTATCTTGGCTACCTCTCCTGACACTGCATGCAGCTCAAAAGAGAGTTCTTGGGATGTTTGTGGAGAGACGTGACCAGACTGTCACAGTATCAATCTCACCATTAAGATGTCAATTCTTTAATAGCACTTGGAAGTGAATCAGACAGTTCCAGTGACATTGTAACCACAAAGTGTGAAAGGCACGTCTTATGCCTTGGAATGTGTAGGAGATGCTTTCATTTACAACAAAGGCGACTGCTAAGTGTTGTTCACATCGGATCCCCAATATGCTTTAGGGAAATCAACGGGAACTGGTGTCACTGCCAACATCATCTCTATCAGGTTTCGCAGTCCCTACTCCCCATCAGTATTGCTCATCTCTTTTAAAACTGTCAGTGCTTGGGGTTGAACAGGAGTCTGGCCAATGCTTTTTATTTCTAAATCACATCAATGTTAACACCTCAATGTTAACAAAAGCAAAAGTTAGTAGGGGAAAAAATATCAGTGGAAACTCACCTCATTCTCCAGAGGACTTGTGGGGCCCCATCTTCCCCTTCGGTGGAAGCCAGGAGCAAATTGGGAAGTCTGATCTCTGGCTCTTGAGCAAGTTACACTTTAGATCCAGAGCAAGTTTGATTAGGATTTGGGTTTCCTGAACTGTTGGTATCGAGGCAAATCTTCTTTTTCTGAATTAAAACTAAAGACACGATAAGGAAGGAGGGACCGCCTCCTTCCTTATAATCTGACTCGTCTTCTGAGGCTATCAGGAGTGGCCCTGTTAACAGACAGAAGTGAGGGGGATGGCGGTGAGAAATAGGGTCTTCTTGGTGGTGGCATCCCAACTATTGAATTCCCTCCGCCTGGAATTAAGAGTGGCTCCCTCTTTAGAAACCTTTCGGCGGGGTCTTAGGACGTTTTTGTTTAGGTCGGCATTTGATTGCTGATACGGTGGGCTCGCTTTTTAATAAATATACTCACAAGGTAACCCACTGGTGCTTGTCTGTTTTAATTGTTTAAATTGCTTTGTTTTAATTATTTTATTGTACTTTGTATTTTTAACATGTTTTCATTCTGTAAGCCGCCTTGGTTGCCCTGTCGGGAGAAAGGCGGAATATAAATGCTTTAAGTAATAAATAAATTTTACTCCCCACTTAGAGAAAAGGATCATTTCCACAATCATCTCCTAAAACAATGAGCAGGCATTCTCACTGCAACTGCGAGATAGCCCTATTAACATAGTCTCCTAGCATTCCCCCCCTCTTTGCGTAGCGCTTTCTAGGGAATGCTGATGTATGCCTGGATTCATCAAAATGTAGGAAGAGCCCTTTGAGATGGTCCTTCTAGTCCAGTTGTTTTCCAGAGTGGCCCACTCACTTGTCTCTGGGAAGCCCACAAGCAAGAGATAAAGGCATACCCATGTCCCACCTTTGCTCCCCTAGCAGGGGTGTAGTAACGAGGCCCCCTACTGGGGGCAGCGGGCCATGTTGATGCTCCTGGCAGAAGCCACGCCCTGACACGTGACTTTGCCCGGAAGTCACGCCCCCGGTATGATGTCACATGGCCTGTAACTGGCTGAAAAACAGCCCAGGGGGCAGGTGTTCCCCGCCCTCCAGAGTTCTTTGCAAGTCGCGCAAGGCCAAAAACGGAAAATAAAGCAGCGCAAAAAGGAGCCTCGGCCACCGTCCAAAATTTTGCTGCCCCCTGGGCTTGCTGCCTGGGGGTGGTCCACCCCCCATTCCTACGCCACTGTCCCCTAGGAAGAACATTGGCTGGGTGGAGATGAGGAAAGTTGTATGTATGGCTTGAACTCCCGGGACTGTTGTCTTCATACAGAAAGTCATTTCGTCGCATCCTGACTAGTGACTTGGGCTTATGTTCAACTCTCCTTTGGCCATGAAGCTTTGGGTATCACCTCGCAGCTATGCCTCCTTCACAAGGTAAAAAGGGATAACCCTACCAGCATGTGCTGCCCTGGGAGGAAGGCTGGGATGCATGAATGTTAAAGAAAAAGCTGTGCAATGCCATAATGCAGACTGAGGGACAAGGAGGCAGTTTTTAATGTGGGCGTTTGAATGACTGGATCATTAGATGCTCAGATGCCTAAATATATAGGATTATAGTGGCATGGGGCAAAATAGGAGAGAAGCACAATGAGTACAACTAACCAGAATTTCAGGATAACTGTGGTTTGGTAATGGAGTAGTACATTAATAATAGACCACTATCTTGAAGATTTACTAGCATATTTACTGGAGAATTATTCACTATGTACTTGGTACACATTTGTCTAACTGCTCCAAAGACACACACATAAGCAAGTGTCTTGAAAGTGGTTTTCTTTGTTTTGCTTTTAGGAATGTTCTTTTAAGCCCCCCCCCCCAATTACTGCATGAAGAAGGGGGAACGGACTTTTAAATGCTCCAGAGCTCCTGTGTGTCATCGTGTAAATCATGGAACAAGTTAAGATCCATTTGGTGCGAACTGCATTAAGAACTGTGGTCCTTGAAGTCATTTTTATTTTAATTGCACCATCTTTCATATCACTTTGAAATATTTCAAATGCAGGCTGAGAGCCCGTCTTCCAAACAAATGAGAGAGGGGGGGGGGGAGAGAAGCTATGAAGAAAGGAAATTGCAGTATAATGGAACAAATGGCTTGCAGCCATACCACTATGGGCTGTGTGATCTCATCAGAGCAAATATGTTAAGCTGCCTTGGCTTTGGTTAGTACTGGAAGAGGGGGGGATCTCTGGAGGAAAGTACAGGGAAATGTGGTGGTGGCGGCATCTCGGTAGGTGGTATGCTTTCATTTGTGATGCAGGATTTAATTAAGGTCCCCACGACAGATGGAGGGCACTGGTTTGTGGGAGGATCCAGATGAGATGTCCCAGTTTCCTAAAGTGAAGCCATACTGGGTCTTCTGAAACAGCAGACCTTGTACCCTTCTATCCTGATCAGATAACAATACTAATTTCCCCCCTTCTCCCCCCCCCCAGCAATAGCTAGCCTTTTATCTTCTCCACTTCTGGCCAGTGCCAGTATGGTAAGAACATCAGATTTGAGCTTGCTGATCACATAAGCTGACCAGTTAAACAAATGTCTCTTCATAACCTACAGACTCTCTTGCTGCTGTTTGTGAGCGAATGATTTTCTAAGCCTACTACAGCATCCCCATCACGGCCTTCACTTTTAAAGATTGCTGGAAGGTCTTCTTCACCTGCTAGACAAAGTATTCATTTCCTCTTGCAAATCCTGTCTTGCACTGGTATCTAAAGCATCCATGTTAGTAAATTGCCCATAACTTTCTTTTCAAAAAGGCGATCATTGAACACAAAAGGGACCTACTTCTGAGTAGACCTGTGTGGGATTGTGCCATTAGGCAATGATACTTCATGAGAAAATAGGCATTTTTAAAACTTCAAAAGACTGCCCCTATTCTCTTCTGTGAAAGTCTGGAAAGTAGGAGATTGTGAACTGCTTCTTCCTCCAGCTCAGGATGTGCAAGCGATGCCTGGATCAGCTGGAGCGCTAATTGGAGTAAATACTTTTAATGCATGCCCCTCACCTCAGTGTATATTCTTTGTGTGCTTGGAATCTCCATAAAAATGCAAACTCGGTTCATTTCGAAAAGACCCCCCCCCCCCCAATACTTATGACATCAAGGAAAACTTGAGGAAGTGCAGACTGAATCTGCTGAAAGGAATTTTGGGGTCCTAACAGATTGCAGACTGGATCCCAACTAGCGGTTGCACAGGTGGAACAGCACTTCTGCTTGCACAAGGGGGTCAGGATTTCCATCGACTCCCCCGTCCATCAGCAGTCTCTGTGCACAACCCCATTAGTCACCTTTCAGGGGCACTGAGGATTGCAGAATGAAGCCTCATTCCTCAAGCGGTTCTCAGGATCCAAGTCAGGGAATTATGCTTCAGAACTCTGCACAATTCCCTGTTCCTCCCCCAGGGCGATTATTCCCTGCTTGTTTTGCTTGCATAAACCTCAATCACATGTTTCAAATGCAGTCCCATTTTTTCTCTTCAGATCCAGTGCTTTCTGGGAGGTATATATATATATATATATATGTTAGGAGACGTGACATTAAGGAGCCATAGCTACATATATGAAAAAGGCTTATATATATCTAAGGTAAAGGTAAAGGTGACCCCTGACAATTAAGTCCAGTCATGTCTGACTCTAGGGTGTGGTGCTCATCCCCATTTCAAAGCCGAAGTGCCAGCGTTGTCCGAAGACGCCTCCGTGGTCATGTGGCCGGCGTGTCTCTCCTTGCCGCAGCGCGTAGCATGCGGCTGGAACACGGAGCGCTGTTTACCTTCCCGCAAGTGGTACCTATTTATCTACTCACATTAACATGCTTTGGAACTGCTAGGTTGGCAAGAGTATATATATATATATATATATATATATATATATATATATATATATATATATATATATATATATATATATAAGCCTTTTTCTTGTCTTCTGTACATGATGTCGATATTGGTGTTTCCCCCCATAAAACAAAACTCCAAACATTGTTTTTATAACTGGTGGTAAAACTTTATTATTCAAGTTTAGATGTAACAGACATCTTTTGCTGCCTGAAGAATTGTTTGCATAAGAAATACACCAGGAACATGTTTGTGAGTAGAAATGAACATGCACTATGAAAACCGGGGTGGGGGGGGGAAAGCACAAATAGAGAAAACAAAACAAAAATATCCATGTGTTTTAAAGGACAGAACAGTAAAGAGCATTCTAGAGTCAATTCAGAGCTATACATTTAAAGGCTTTTTCTTTAGCAATATGACGTCATTCCATGGGCGAGACGTCTACTGGTGAATTTTGTCGTTATGTTAAGTGACAGTGACATTTTGAGATGCTGTCTTTTATTCCCTCTCCAGGGAAGGTGAACCTCTCTAGAAACATGTAGAGGCAGCCACCATGGCAGGAGATGTCAGGTGCCATTAAGAATGGCAGAGAGAGAGAGAGAGAGAGAGAGAGAGAGAGAGAGAGAGAGAGAGAGCTCTAACCCACGAATCACAATCCACTGGGAGTTTCTAAAAGTTCTTACACAGCCTCCCTTCAATGAGGCATCAGCTTCGTTCACTTCAATGAGGCATGTACAAGAGAACATCCCAGTATATCGAGTGTCATTCTGATTAGTGATAAGAAGGGGTGCCATTTTGGATTTCCCTGCTCAGGCACTGTAATGTCTTGGGCCCTGGAAAGCTTCGATAGCCTGGCCATAAAAGCTGAGTGCTATAGCTTGTCCCATTTATTTATTTTTAAACATTTAAGACACTGTTAGCTTGCATTGGGTGGTTGCTATTTATAACCCTTCCAGCACTTCAACAAATTACCTAGGCTTGTTTCTTTGTCAGTTTAGAGCTCCTTGAGCCTATTGGGCTTCTTAAATGTTAGGAAACATAGGAAATAATGTTTGCCATTAGGAGTCTTATGCAGTTCTTTCTCTCATCCTATGAAAGTGGATGCAACTTTCCACTTACTGTCTGGGATCCAATATTCCAGCTGCACGCATGGAGCTCTTGCTCCTCTTCTATAGGAGAAAAAGCATTCCCTATATGCAATTAGATGTGCATCTAGAGCAGGGTGGTCCAACGTTTCGTACCTCGAGGGCCGCATGCGAACTTTGACATGAAACCCGGGGGCCGCACAATAAATCAAATTATTAATTAATTAATAATAATGACTGATGCATGCCCCACCCCACTGTCTAGCATGCCCCGCCCACACTCCCCTGAAGATCGAAAAGGCGGTCGGCTCCCGACCACCTTTCCTATCATCAGGGGAGCGTGGGTGACTGCGGGGGAGGGAAGCTCCAAGAGCAGCCGGGGGCCGCAGCAGAGGCCTTCGGGGGCCGCATGCGGCCCCCGGGCCACGCGTTGGACCACCATGATCTAGAGCATCACCATCTCTTAGAAGAAAATAGGAGGTGTGCATAGAGGCACGGATCATGGTCATTCCTTTTATGAAAAAGGTATGCTGACATAGGTTGCTGGCAATGGCCAGGAGCAAAATCTTTTCAAACAGGGCAAAATGTATTGTACTAATCGGAGTGGCAAACTCTTTGGCTTTTTTATAATCATGATTAGGCAAGAGGATGTATGTCGCAGTTTTCCCTCTAAGCTGCACAGACACATGGCCGTGCAGCTCGAAACCGAGGTCCACGCAGTCCGGAGCTCAGCAACCTGGAAGTCAGCGCTGATGTGTGACATCATCACCAAGTGTTCAGGAAGCTGCATAGTCATGGAAGGGCTCTGTGGAGCGATGCAAAAAAATAAGGGGGAACACTGATGTCAAGCCAAAATGGATTCGTCTTTTGGAAGCAGACATGTGATGCTATAAGCCAGAAAAAGTCACGGAAGTAAACTAATAATGAATAGCCTCTGTTGACACTGCACCTATGTATAAGCAAGGTGATCATAATTTTCCTTCCTTAACACCCACCAACTGCAGAGGCTTGGTGGATCTCACTCATTGTTTAATGTAGTTCATAAAAGTATCTCCCTTTCAACTGTGCACCTTATTATTTTCACTTTTCTTCTCAGACTAAACTCTGTTCATCCACTATTATATCAAAAAGATGACAACTGATTAGGCTGAACCATTTAAGCAGGACAATGGATCACTATAGGAAATGGAATTCCAATTTCCACTTGTAAATTTTTTTGATTTTGAAGATGAGGCCATTTTGGATATTTTCCACATCTTCACTGGAAAATGGAGATGACTGAAGGAAAATATGAAATGCTCATTGTCTTGAAATTGGATTGGATAGTGTAGCTCAAAATCATGTCCACACACCCCAATTCTGTCCTGAATTTTTATTCATTTATTTGCCCGTTATATTCATTATATTTGCAAGGCATGATGCTATTCCTCCTGTATCTCAATAAATACACACATATAGTGGCCACAAAAGTTTGAATATGAAGAGTTTCATATTCAGAGTTGGGAGGGTCTCTACAGTGCATAGGCTTTTGGAAGAGCCTAACGTGTGTGTGTGTGTGTGTGTGTGTGTGTGCGCACACACACACACACACACACACACACACACACACACGAGTCAGGTGCCCCATGCCTGTCAAACATTAGGTGGCAAGTAGACCTATTATCTTCCACTGGAAGGCAGAAAAGTGTTAACACCTAAGTGAACAGAAGAAGCATGAAGTGATTATCCAGTGAACAGTATTTGGGGGGTGCTTCTAGATTTAGGTGTTGAACTGGATAAAAAAAATGGCCCAGATTTGCCAAGGTTAGAGAGATAATTGAAGCAGAGATGGGCAATAAGTCCACAAGACTTACTGCTTAGAATTGGATTCATGGAGATAATTTACAGCACTACCCTAGGCATGTCTACTCAGATGTAAGTCCTACTGAGTTCAATGAGACTTACTCTCAGGTAAATGTATACAGAACTGCAGCCTGAGTAAGCCCGTTTGAACTCAATGTCATTTACTTCTGAGTAGACATGGATAGGATTGCACTGTTTATGTCTGAGATGCAGACAATCACATAGTAGTAGCACTTTTAGGGCTGACACTTTTCAGAATGTAAACATTCTGAAACATAAAGCACTTCACACACACACACACACACACACACACACACACACACACACACACACACACACACACACACAGAGCCATACAGGGAAGATGCTAGAAGAGAATCCATCTCCCCAGTATGCTAGTCTTCTATGTACAAAGAGGGGTTTTGTTGTTTTTTAGCTGCTGGAGGAGTCAAACGTACTCTCCTATCTGTAGTTTCAAGTTCTGGGAAGGCTGTACCATGTGAGTCTGCTGTGATGTGGTTCTTAAGACTTGTAAATGGAACTGGAGGAGATTTGAAATTGAGATTTGAGATTTGAAAATAAAGTTAATAGTCAATGGCATTTCCCCCCAGTATTTCAAGAATGTTACTATCAATCATGATTATCACTTGGACAAGTCTAGAGATACTTTTCTTTTCCCCAAACTTAGTGGGAGCAAAACAGCATTATTGCAAAGGAAGAAAGTTTAGAACATCTCAATATGTCAAGCCAAAACAAAAACAAACACCTATGGGTGTGTCTATTAATATTTTAATTATTTTACATAGATTACATGTTACTGTAGAGAGCTCTATCCTGTCCCACATTAGCAAGTTTATTTATTTGCAAAATCCTCCAGCTCTTTTTAGAAGGTATGGCTAGCTAGCAACAGTATTTCTCCCATCGTCTCCTGCTTTGGGTCTAGCAAGTGGTCTAGCGGCAGGGTAGACAACATGAAGCCTTCAGACTGTATATGGCCCACCAAGGCTTATCTGCATAGCTTTTCTCCCCCCCCCCCCCGAGTAGTTCCTTTGGGTGACTTGGCAGGTGGTGGCACCTCACGGTTGCAAAGCAGGCCCGTAGCCAGACATTTTGTGGACAGGGTGCCTTGGGGGAGGGGGAATCAAAGCTGAACACTAACATTTAATTTTGATTTAATTTTGATGCAACTTTGAGGACCTAGTGTTTGCCAATTATCCCAGGTGTTTTTGTACTAATTGGCCAGAATACTGGAACACAAGAGCAAGTTAACTGCTTCAGGAGTAATTACATGGAATATGGCCTGCTTATTTTTTTCCTTATATCTCCACAAGTAAAAGACTTTAAAAATAAAACAAAACAAGGAAACTGAAAGATCAGGGCTAGCATATCTCTGAGGGACACATCTCTGGCTATGCAGCTGTTGCAAAGCCTGCTGGGGAAAAAGCTTTGGAGGGTTGGATGCAGCCTGAATGCCATCCATTGACAACTGCAATGCACCATATATACTCGTGTATAAGTAAAAAAAATTATGCCTTGAAACTGGCCCTGAAAACCTAGGTCGATTTATACACAGGTAAATACGGTGAATATAAAGTTCTGCAAACAGGCTTACATTACATGTCTTTTCCCACAAAGCGCTACCTTCTAGCAATGGAGAAAAAATGAATTACTACAATTAACAGGTCTCATCTCAGCACAATGACTGTGCAGGTTAATTTTTGGCTGCCTGCTAGGACCTGATTCTGTTTTGAATGGAACACCATGTAACTGGAGGAAAACACCGCTCAGGTTCTGCTATTGACATGATGATTGCAAGAGGACAACTGTAAATGCTACAAGGTGCTGAAGCAGAAGGTTTCTAGGAGGAAGGAAGAATGTGGAGCAATAGCCTTTCTTAACCAAGTGTACCACTGAACAGATGACTGTTTCCCAAAGGTGCAACGGATGATAGTTTGCCATATAATCACTTAGAAAGTTGATAAGATGACTGCTGTTTTGAATGCTTGTCTGTATTAACATGCCAAGTGATAGGGAGAAGATACACTCCTGTTTATAGAGGATGCAGAAGAGCAATAACATTATCCTCTGCACTTGGCAAATGAATACAGTTTACCAAGTGGTTACACTGCACACCATAGGTAGTTGCCACTTGGCAAATAGTTGTTCCTATTCAGTACTTAGGGACAGCATTTCCTTTTTGTTCTTATAAAGCAGTGCTTAAATTCCAAGGAGCCAAAGGAGGACTAGGCTTCCTTCTTCTTTCCAATGACCTCTAGTTACTGTTCTCAAAAGACTACAGGACATTATTTGGCTAAAAATGGGGGGGGGGGGGAGAGATCAGGGCTTGTGGATTCCATGAAGGGCACCCATAATTTCAGCACTGGACTGGTCAGACCAGCTCCTCTTGGCTTAACACTCTTTCAAATCCTGGTAACGATACAACCCTAACCTTAGTGTTATTAATTCCCCTGCCCAATTCTACCTGGTCTTGCTTTTTAAAAAACAGCAACATATACAACACTTTCTAGATCAGAGAATGATGCTGACGCTACCTGACCTATATTAAATGCTGTGAGCTCTTGTGGACATTTTTAAGTTGAATTACATGGACATTTGAGATAGGATAGGCAGCAAGTAAGCGAAATAAGAATAGGGTCCTCAGCATGCGTTTAGAACTGAGATTCTAGCCCCGATCCAATTTCCTAGAACAGTTCAGAAAATCAAAGGAGGAGAGGAGGGGAGGACAATATAATATCAGACAGACATTTTTAAACTTCATTCACTGCAACTTTCAGGAACCAGTTGTATTCTCCAACCTCAAGAGACAAGACCCTGCAATGCGAAATAAAGAAAACCCCCAATGCAACAAAACAAAACAAAAACATGAAGCGACTGTGTAATATGGTAAAAATGGAGTGCAATGCTACTACAGAATGCAATAAAAACTTCGGTGCCAAGGAGTCAGATGGCACCTCTCAAATAATCTCTGAAATGTTTCATCTGAAACATAGACAAAGCAATAAAAAGAGAATATATGTTTATCATTTTAAGCATAACAATGTGAGTTAAGAGCTTAAGAATACAAAAAGTACTTGGAATGAATAGTGCTACCCTTTTTCTTCCTCCTAAGTAGGCATAAAAATATTTTCATTTCCTTCTTCTTCTTTTTACCCCCCATATCATTAATATCAACAAGTCCATTCATTTCATGTTACCGTTTACAATTTTAATGCACACACACACGCGCACAAAAAAAGATACCTACTGCAATATAAAGTTGCTTCATTACCTTGTTTGCTACATTTGCAAATGTAAACAGAGCGAGGCTGAGCCAGCGCTGAATCTTATGCATGATGGAATATCTTTGTTGCATACGTACACTGTAGAAAATAATTATTCAATATGTCAGGCACCATTATTTGAAATGTAATACATTAATATTTACTAGAAAAATAAGTTTCTTTTCCTATTTGTTCTCCCAACTTCTTACATGAAATAAGTTAATCTGACAGTGCATCCAGTAGCTTGTAATATCTCTTGTACATCCCTTCGTAAAAAATAATCAAAACTACTGGCTGGGCCGAGATAACACAAATAAATTGGAGTCTGTTCTCGGTAGATCCTTGTAGCATCTATGGAGGCTTGCCTAACAGCACCTTGAACCAATGATTGAATATTTTAGTTATTTAGCCCTATTTCCCTGAGCAGTTATGCTGAGGAGCTTTCCCTTCATGGAATCGTTTAGAAAAGCTTTTTTAAAGTATTAAAAAATAAAAATGGCCATGAAGGCATGTTCAATGCTACCTAGCAAAAGCTGGCATTAAGTCTAGTTAAGGGATTGACTGGTGCATATAAATAACCAAAGGTCTTTGGGGAAGTCAGTCATGCACTCCATTCTGAAGCAATTTAGAAAGAGCAGCTAACATGAAATAGTAATACTATGCAAATCAAGTTCGTAAAGTAGCTTCCATATAAGAGGCAAGTTGTCAGAGAGAGTCCACTTCTATAGAACGGTACTCCCCGACCTACATTTTGGCCAAAGCACGTCACCCAGAATACCCTGAGATGTAGTTTGCAACCCCAGGGCCTGCTTTGAGCTTGAATTCAACAAAGACCATAACATCTCAGTTTAAGGGGCCTTCTTCATCTCCTTCTAAGCTTATGAGGCAGGCTGGAAAGGAGAAGGTCTTTGCTGCACATATAGTTTTATTTTCTAAGACCTATGTCCTTTTACTTTCATTTTTCCTGAGAACATTTACTTTAATTTATTTTCAGGTTGAGAGGAAAGGAAGAATACACTGTGGCTTTTGTGGTCCTTAAATGCTGAAAATGGTCACTCCTGCTTCTGCAGGAACTTAGTCAACTTGTGATTGCAGCAGAGCTGCAAAGACCGGGGAGCACTGTTGTAGACTACAAGGTGTAGTGATCAAATAGTAGCTACCAAGTAGCTTGGCTTGAGAGACATCTGGAGAAAAATACTGCCTCCAGATTGAAGAAAGAATGATGCCATGGGATATTCTAATAAGGCCAAAGTGAACCCAAATGAAAAAAAAAATACTACTAGATTTCTGGACATCAGTTTATTTAACAAGTCCATTTTGCTATACAGTGTGCATGTATTACTGTACACCTGCGTCAGCATTATACATCTTTGCATTCTGGCCAGCTATGTTTCTTGTACAAGAAAAAAAAGCATTAGTTGTCTCGTTAAGTTTGTTTTGTTGTTCAAAGATATTTGCCCTGATATAGTGTCTTCTGTATAGTTTTGGTGGGACGGGTCCCAAGTGATTATCCCTTAACCCCCTCCCCCATTCCAGCTGCCATCCATTTGCTTTTCTTTCTTGAGAACTTCTTTCTTGAGAAGTTTTTTTTAAAGGAAAGGAAGGAAGAAAGAAAGAAAGAGAACAGTGTGAAGGATGGTCTACTGGATAAGGCATGCTTGCTATATGAAGTGCTTAATAAGACATTACAAGCTATTGAATTCCCATCAAGGAAACCTATTTCTGTTTAATTGTGCTAAGTGCTAAGGTTTATTTTATTTTATTTTTACTCTTTAGATTTGCCATTCGTTTCAGCTTGTGCATTGTTCCTATGTAGGCCCCTCTGGATGTGAGTTGTGAAGTCATACTTGTCCGTGCAAAAATATTGGCATATGCTGCACTGAAAAGGTCCACTGTCACCATGGCAACTCATATGCAAGGCATACATCACTTCATCCAGAAAGACAATGCCACAGTGCACACACTTGGTGGACAGTTCGTCTTGAGTACTTCGGTCAACTTTCTCCGTTTTAACTACATTCAAGGGACCTTCATTTTTTACATTTGGCGGTGCCTTCGCTTTTTCCTTGGAGGCACCGTTTGCAGTTGGCCCAGGTCTGGAATGTTTTATCGCCAAATCTAGAGGAATGTCATTGTCAGATCCAACAGCTGAAAAATGAGGAGGCAGATTAAAGGTGGGATAAGGCACATAGTTTTGGCAAGGATTTGGTAGGCCAGGCACATGACTCAAGTAGTGTGGATTCCCAGGAACGGACAGCTTATATTTACTCCAGAATCTCAGCCAATCAGCTTCACTTTGAAACTCGTTGTGTACAAACGGAAGCCCAAAGAGCGGGTACTGGTACTTTTCAATGGGGCTTCCAGGTGGAGAATAGTTCGGGTGCTTGGCAGGTCTCATGTACTTCTCTATTGGACTGCCTCTCTCTGAGCTTCCTTTTCCTTCTGATATAGAGGAACTATTGCCTGGGTCTCCGGTACTTTCCTGAGGACTTTTTATCTGAATGTGCAAAGGTTGCATCCTTTTGTGAATATCCAGAGTTTGGCTGACCAATATTGACTGCGGAGCAGAATGGCTTTTAGTCAATGAACCCTGGGGTTCATATTTACTCAGGCTGGGAAGCTGGATCTCTCTCTGGTGACCTTCTGTTAAATGATCCTCTGACCTCCTATCTAATGGGCTGCCGTTGACTTGTTCCTCGCTGTTCCCTCTCTGCTGTTTGTTTAGCTGCTCAGCCTGAAGTGCCTCCGGGTTAAGGCGCTTTCTTGTTCGTCTCCTAATGATCTGCTCGCCGTTGTTCTGCTTAATGATGTTTAAAGGCCTGGGAGTCTGCATATAAAACACAACAACATCATCAATAAAAGAGCACGCTAAGCAAAGCTTTGCAGAACTGCTCGTGCAAATCTCCAGTTATAGTTACAACAAGCCACACTGAGCCATTTCAGGGGAGCCATTTAAGGAATGGCTTCCGCAAACAAGAATGCAGAAGTTCAGAACAAGCGGTGGAAACGGATTCTTGAATTCTAAACAATTAAACAGTGTATCAAGCACTGCCTCGTTGAATTGCTTTCGCTGTAGTGAATCTGCCTCAACTCCCTACCCTACAACCTCATACATTCTTACAGGATACATTGAAGGATTTCTTGGGAAAACAAAACTCCTAATAATTTCCATGTTGACTGACAATGTGCAAAACTACAAGGCCTTAAATGTATTTTTGGACTAAATTTGTACAAATAACTATATGGATTGTGATAGTTATTGACAATGATCTTTGTATTCAGTACCTTACATGGGTTCTTCGTAAGAACACAAGTATTTCCTTGCAGGATCAGACCATACGTCCATCCAGTCCAGCACTCTATCTCAAAACAATGGCCAATAAGAGACCTTTGAGAAGTTGACAAGTAGGGCATCTAGCCATCCCTTTTCGCTTGTCCCAACATCTGTTCATCTGAACAAAGATGTTCCCGTTTTCTTATTGTGACTTGAAATGAGGATCAATTTACGGTCATCACATCATCTTGTGGCAATGAATCCTCTCCAACAATGTGAAGCCACATCTGATAGCATTGCACTGGTTTAGGAGACTGCAAGTGGTACTGTGCAATGGTTTCATATTTGGGCATTTATGCCATAAAGATGTGACAACACCGAGCCACCCAATAAGTATTTTGGGCACAATGGAGCCTTGCACTCAGAGCAGGTAATACTAAGAGCTTGGAGGAAATGTTTCCCTGGCTAAAAAGCAGAGCTGATGATTGTGGCTCATGCTATCGGGCAGAGACCAATGCACTATAAACAATGAATAACAGGTACTGAGATTGCCTCAGTCGTTATCCTGCTGATATGCCTGTGTTTTTAATTTATCCTATGTTAATAATGATTGCATTTCCTTCTGTGTGCAACCAATGGATACTTAAAAGAGAAAGAAAAGATTAAGTTTCTAGCCCCTATGGCTCCAGAACTTAATTCACTGAAGTCACTGAATTTTTGCAACTGTATTGTTTGTCAGTAGGCCTTTTCAGACCTGGAATCCATCTTTAGCCCCTAGGCCAAAACATGGGACCCATTTACAGTGTATTAATGTATATGTTCCACTTTTGCCTTCTCTTTCTCTGCTTTTCTCCTCCTCTTGCATCCTCTCTCAGGGTACATCCATACTGCAAATATACATTCATTCCAAAGCAGCAATTCCTTCTCTTACCTGGGCTGGATCCAAATTTTAGGAGAACCTTAGAATGGTCCTGCATAGGCTCCTCCCCCTCTTTCTTATCCTTCCCTGTTTCCTTCTCTCTCTCACCATTGGTGCAACCTACCTGTGGGTTCTAAGTCGTGACCCACTTGCAATGCCTGAACCACTATCTGAAGACCAGGGTTCTAAGTGATTAAGATTTTGACTCATGATGTAAGCATATTAATAACCAGAAATTCACATTAAACTAACCCACATGGGAAGAAACTCCAGTGTCTTATCCTCACCTCTATAGAGTTATCCAGTCAATTAACCCAGGATCCTTCACCTCCCCTTATTTATTTGAATGCATGATTTATATCCTGCCTTTCCCTCTGAATAAGCGGAGAGCTCAAGGTGGTGCACATCCCTTTTTCTCCCGGGTTTGTGCCATTAATTATCCCATGGCTATGACCATGGCTTGTAAAACTTTGTTCTATTAAACATCTAAATCAGAAGAAACATTCACATTGCTTTAGAAGTTTAATGAGAAGTGAGAATTTTATCTCGGTGCAACATCAGCAATTGAAATGCACCATCCTCAGTGGAGTAAAAGCAAGTGTAGAACAGAACTATATTAGTTGCAATGTTCAGGGACAAATGTTCACCATTCTGCTTTCTTCCATCAGATGTACTTTAAAGAGCTTTTGTATTTCCCTTCTGACATTAGCAGCACAATGCCATGTGTGTCTACCATTAGTCAAGGGCACTGGCGTCAACAGGGGGAAGTGGGGGGGCGGGCCGCCGGGGGGCGTCGCGTGTACAGGGGTGACGCGCGATTCCCCCCACTTACATTTTTGACATGCAGGTGGGCCCGCCCGCCCTCCCCTGTGTCCGTCTGGCTCCAAAATGAGCCGAAAACGGAGCGGGGAGGGCGCTCTGCTCCTGCGCGTGACGTCACGCGCGGGGGCGGAGCCTCCCCTTAAGGGCGATGCACGCCCCCGCTCTGGGGTGACGCGCGTCGTCGCGATGCTGCTGGTCAAGGGAACTTATGGCCCAATCCTATCTGTGCAGTATGCTGGTAGACTCTGAGGTCTGCTAGCGTACTGTGCGATATGCTGGCAGTGACAAGACAGAGAACTTTCTCAGTAGCAGAACCTAAGCTGCAGCACTTCCTCCCCTCTGAATTAAGAACAGAATCCTATTGGCTGGGGGGGGGGGGCTTAAGACTTTAAGGCTTGCTTTTGCTCTTTAAAAATTATTAGGCTGACTACTTTTATGGTTGTGTTTTGTTTTATGTTGATGTGTTGTTACATTTATTGATGGTTTTATTGTTTCTAATTATTGCTAACCTCCTTGATTCTTTGGTTGTCCAAACAAAAAGGCAGGATATATGTGTTTTTAAATAAGTAAGTACAGCACATGAATTGGCTTGGAGTTGCTATGGGGAAAAATGGTGCTCAGTTAACAGCAAGATCATGGGCCGTTTCACATGATCAACCAACTATGGTTACCTGAGAACAGAAATGTGGCCAAAAGCCTGCCAAGATCATGTGTTTCCTCCTCCCCCTTCCCTTATCTCCTTGGTTCAGGTGTGAAGCTATGATGTTCACATGCAAAGCAGGGAACTCTGGTTTAACTCTGGCTCACACACCAGGAAAAAAAACACCACAGAATTTAATCTTGGTTTCATATTATGGTTTGTGACCCCCATAGTTAAACTAGGTTCTGGCTTTGCACGAGCCACAGTGTCATGGTTTAAACCAAATAGGATGCAGATGGCAAGCAAGTGGAGAAGGGGAGGAGAGGAGGAAAAACGGATGTTGGTTTTATCTGTTTTAATTTATATTTATTTAAAGTTCTGTAATTATGCCAATAAAGGTTATTGATGGAATAAATCCTTTGTGGAAATAGATGCTGAATCCTTCATTGATCTTAACCTTTGTATTCTGTTGCACATAAGACTTTTATGAGTTTTCTTTTAACCATTCCCACTGGGACACTCCAGTTCAAGACACACATGTGCCCCATTTACAAAAATGGGGGTCTTTCTTTTTAAAACAAAGGGTGGTACAAAAGGAAGGGTGGTATAAAAATGTGAAAAATAAATAAATAAATAAATAAAACATTGCATATATGAAGCTGTACTTCACCAACTCTGATCAGTCTACTTTGTCCAGCATGGCCTACTCTGAATGGCAATAGCTCTCCTACCAATGCTCCTTTAACTGGAGATTCTAGGGCTAGAATTTGGGGCCCAAAGCATTACAAAATATGTATATAACCAATGCGCTATGGCTCCCAACTTGGAAATGTGCATATAAAAATAATTGCATTCTGAAATCAGACGTACATGATGGTCCTGAACAGTGTGTGCTAGGGATGGTCATTATGTTTGAAATTACAATGAAACATTAAATAGATATAAAGTACAAACATGTCATGAATCTATCTACCTACCTACCTACCCATCACACTTTAGAAAATTACCAAGAGGAAAATTAAAAAAGGAATGTTATGGAGAGGAAGGAGTGTAGTTAGGCTGTTAGGGGCTGAACCACTTTTGAATGGCTCCCCTTGTGTTCTATGGGTCAACCTAAACAGATTGTCCCATAGGACACAGTGGAGAGGGAGCAAAAGCTGACCAGCACACTGGACATTGGGTTGCCAATGTAGACAGCAGATTTAGCCACCAAACCACTGGCATTTCTGAATATGCCCACTTTATCTGATATGTACAGCCCAATCCTGTCTAGCAGGACGCGGCGGCGCAAATAAGGCGCCCATAGCGTGGGTCTGCCCTGATGCAGCTGGAGGCCTCCTCGGGGTAAAAGGATGTTTGTCCCTTTACCCTGAGTAATGCGTCAGCCGCCCTGATGAGGCTACTCGGATGTGCACCAGCTGTTTTGCTGGTGCAAGTCCGAGAGCCCTGTGTAATGGCGTCCAGGCCCAGGTTGGGGGATAGGATATGGCGGAGGAGGCTGTCACCGATCCCTCCCCCTTTTCGGACCCGGCTGAACAATTCTCACCCACCCTAGAACACCCCGTTCTGCCCTCCACACACCCCTCCTACACCTGGGTGGGGACTCACCTCTCTGCCGTGGCACTCCACTGTTCTGTGCTGCCGAAGGAGCGGCGCTAGCTTTTCTGCCGGCGCCACTTACTCCCAGGGTGCCGCAAATGTGCTTTATGGCATGTTTGCGACACCCTAGACCGGTGGAGCAGTTGTTCTGCCGGTTGAAGAGTAGACAGGATTGTGCCGTGACTAACTGCCATTCACTTACATGAGAAAAGGGAGACAGGAGAAGCACTCAACTGAGGAAAATACTGCAGGGAAAGGGCAAAACCCAACCATGCCACTCTGTGGATGGGTCCAGTCCCACTGAAAAGATCCACAGCAAAGTGCAACATGTCAAAGTAATGCACACACTCCCAAGGAGTCACACAGTCACTCCCTCTGCACACACCACACTTGTTATGTCCAATTTGTTGGTCATTTTTCCAGTTTAAAAAACAACAACAAGCAGTTGAAAGGGGAAAAATATGACTATTCACAAATGCTTGAATGTGAATGCACTCTATTTCAAAAAGTGAGCCCTATTCATATCTCCTGCAGCATCTCCTTATTTATCAGCATATCAACCCTTGGTTTTGAAAAACCTGAATGTCCCTGTGTGTATACAGTTCTCGCAAAAACAACAAAAAAGGGAAAAAAAAGAAAAACACAATATTTGCTTCTGTGTTTTTCAGTTGTCGCAGCCCAGCAGGTTAAAGGTTTAATTATATCTTGGCCTTTGATTGGTCAGAGTTAAATTAAACTCATTAACATCAGTGTACATCAAATAGCAGCTCACTACTATGCTCCAATACTGAAGCTAAAAATGGTGTTATTTTAACTCCGTACTAATGAAATAAAGGTTTTACAACTTATTACCAATTAGTAATGTTGCCAGCATCAATTTATAAGGATTGCTTCTTAAGTTTTACAAGGGGTTTTTAATCTCAGAAAAGAAAATTATTCTTGTAGCTATAATATATTCACTATTTTGGACCAACAGTCAGGGGTAAAAACTACCAAAGCATAAAATTACATGAAATTAAAAGCATATTGTAAAAAACGGAATACTCTTACATAAGCAGCTGCAGTCTGGTTTCAGTCTATGATCAGTGTTCATATGCAACATATGCCCTGATCATATGTTGAAAGAACAAACAAAAAGAAATCCACTGAAGCTGATCATTTGGAATTGAGGTCCGAACCAGACATTAAAAGGGACTCATGGCTGCCACCTACCTTCATCTCTCCAGTAATGTCTGGTAAAAAAAAACGCTGTGATGTCATCATGTTCGGAGCTTCCCTGCTCTGCTTCACGTTATTGACTGCCACTTGTGGGAGTGAGAAAACTCTGAGAACAATGACATCACCTCAATGTCTTTTAGCAGACATTATCAGGGAGAGGCAGGCCAGAGACATAAGCCAACAGTCACCAGGTGTCAGTCCACCCAATTAATGGCTAGTTTTACGCTTTTATGAGAATATAACAGTGAATATTGAAAATAAGCTACAACCAGAAATATGGCTGCCATGTGCTGAGGTGGTTGTGCCCCTGTTGACAGGGCAGACAAACTCA
Organism: Plestiodon gilberti rubricaudatus; assembly: GCA_026170595.1. Lineage (NCBI taxonomy): Eukaryota > Metazoa > Chordata > Lepidosauria > Squamata > Scincidae > Plestiodon > Plestiodon gilberti. The sequence goes on along the minus strand of JANXHW010000004.1, from coordinate 16,823,857 downwards.
ATACAGGCAATTGTTGTTGTTGCTTACATGCTACTGCAAGAGGAACTTCAGGCAGCCATATCAGGAGGTCAGCATGGGATGACTGACAATAGCAGCTGCCACGTGCTGAAAGAGGCCATAATAATAACCCTTAAAAACATGTGTGTGCGTGTGTGTGCATGCGCCAGACGAAATTGCCAGGCGACTAAAGGGCACTAGCACATATCTGCAACTGGTGGGGTCGGCAAATCCATGAGGAGTTGAGGATGACTGCTGCAAGAGGTACTCCTAATTTCCTCAAACTGGTTTATCAGATATAATGTGGTGTGATTTTGTCTTTTCACAACTACTAAAACCCACAATAAATATATACCTACTTGCACAGCAAATCTATTTGTCTATCTTATACATGTCTTCATAGAAACAAGTCCCATTGAGTTCAATGGGACTTACCCCTAGGTAAGTGTGTACAGGATTGTAGCCTAAACAAATGACAATATTGTGTCTCTTTGCTCCCATTTATGATGAAAAGGAGGTTTTTCTTTGCACCTTAGAAGTTCTGTTACATGTATTTCTGTGAACGTCTTGGGTGGGGCAAGGAAAGAGTCCTCGTTTAATTCTTATTTTGAATCAAAATAATTAATGCCTAATTGATTTATCTCTAACCTAGTCTCTTCTCTGTGGTGTATCACCATCTTCCGTAATGAATCACATCTGATCCCAGAGTGGCCGCATTGAAATCAGAGTCAGAAAATTAACCGCAGCTGCCCAACTTCACCCTAGCTGCCTAAATCCTTTTTCCTGTATAAAACAAGTAAGTTCTTCCTACCGAGTGAAGCTTCTGGTAGAGACCACACGCGTTGCATACATATCCTCCATTTGCATTCTTTCGCCAGAGAGAGGTCTTTGTGGTCAGGCAATTGGCACAAAAAACACCCGAGCCTCTACGTCTCTGAAACGGGGGAAGGGGAAGAAACACAAGGTCAAAGGTTAGTCACATGATCGGTGGAGTTAGGACAAATCAACACAGGAGTTTTGTCTCTAGACTGGCAACAATTGATAGTATAAAACCACACTGCCCATAATGAGGTCAGGTTCAATTGTGCTTAATAGGCACCGCTGATTTTCATTACAATTTACCCTACAGTGATGGATGAGGTGTGCAGAACGCCATGGTTTTTTTTTTTTTTTTTTTTTGCACAGCAACAACTTTAACTTTTTAAACTTTAGGGTTTGTGCCTATTCACGACTGGTTTCCAAACTCTAAATTTCAATATTCTGCTTTGATACAAATGGTTCCTGCTGAACCTTTTAGCTGTTGAGAGCACTGGGGATTTTATTGTTTTAGTTTAAAAGTGTGACGGTTAGCCACAAATCTACAACAAACAAAAAAACCGTTTCTTACTAATTCCAGTTTGTGAACTGCCTCATTCCAGTTCCTGTAAGTGAGCCTATACTTTCATTAACAAGACCCACGGCACAGAATCACAGCCGAATGTAATACTAATATTCACATATATACCACCTTCTGTTTCCCATGCTGCATTGAGAATATGACTCCATGTCATTGGTCAAAAGTATGGCATTGCTAATGAGGAACTGCAGCTGAAACTAGGCAGTACTTCCTCGTCAATAGAGTGATTTTATTTTAGCCAAGTAAAGGAAGACAGTGGCAGAGCTCTTCCAAATTCAAAACGAACATTAGCAGGGTAGCGGACTGAATTCCACAGCTTTACTGATAATCTGTCCTCTTTAGAAGGGGGCACTATTGACAAGATTGCCCCCCCTCATTAAATTCCTTCTGTGGAGTAATGATATCATCAAACTTTTCATTTCAATAACAACACATACAAAAATGGTGTATTTGTGGGCACTACTGCTAACAACAACAATGAAATGGCTGTCTTGTTCTGTTCTGCTTTTCCCCCTTCTACAAAAAAATAATAGTCATTTCAACATTGGTTTCTCTCTTTTCTTTTTTTTTTTAAATAAACTTTTAATAAAAGTTCTTCCATCCTGCACAAGTGTGGAGGGAGACCAGTTTCAGTAAAAGATTAAACTGATTTTGTTCTAAATTAAAAAATTACTAACCTTGTAAATCAAAATTTCAAGGTTTCATCAAATTTAAGTAATTTATTTAACTTTACTCCATACTGTAGGGAAGTGGGGTACCAGTGCCAAGAAAGTACAATGGTTATAATTGTACTCTGATACATTTCAAATGGAAAGCTTTTTGCAGACATAATTTTGGCTGGGAGAGTGGAACACTTTCTTGGCATTGAAAGGGCATTTGATTCATCGGGTGTTTCACAATGTATCACTAAAAAGACCTGGTGATCAGCCAGTTCCCTATAGGGTAATTTTTCCATCCAGATGCAAGTGCTATCAGAGGCCCTCGTCAGCTAAACTAATTATGATCTTGCATTTGCTGATGCCTGCTCACTCTTACGTTCGACACCCCCCATTAATCATCAATACGAGGAAAATGAATGGGACGCGGAGAAACGAGGGCTGGTAACCTACACGGCTATAAAAATCCAAAATGAGTGCAATAATTTAACAAGATTGGGGAAAGGTTTTTCAGTAAGCACAAAGTCAGACTAACAATTGCCCTTTTAAACCAAGAACACAATTTCATTAGTGTAGCAGGTTGTGTTACTTTAAGTCAAGGTAATAAAATCAAGAACATCAACAGGATAATCTCTTTGCTCCCACCTCACTAACCCGAAACTACTAAATCAGAATCATAATTACACTACAGTGTCTCACCTAACGCGGGGTAGCACAAGACCAATCCATAGCTGATGGCTTTCAAAAGGTCTTTGGATTTAAGTGTTTAGTATTTTTATTATTTTAGTTTTTTAAAGTGCCCTGTACCATCAAAACCCTGAGGCAGTTTAAAATGATAACAGACACACAAAAGGTAAACTATATGAAAACCTGTAGCCTGACAAGCTCACCAAACAAGTAAGTAAAACAATTTAACAAGCAACTGACATTTTGTTTAACTGTCTCAGCTAACTTATTCACAGACGAGCTCAACAGACTGCCAAAATACTTTCCTTGGAGATCAATAAAGTTTTCATTAAATAAGGACATTGTTGACCATGTAAGATTAAATGGAAACTATTTTGCATGCCCACCATTTGGATTTGATTGAGGAACATCTCTCGTTCGTTCCAAATATTTGAGAAGATGATGACTACTTGCAGTGGCATGTTAAACAGGGTGTAGTCTTAGCCTGAGTCGTTCCATGCTTGCAAAACTCTATGTGTGAAGGTTATTTGCAGCTTTTTTATGGCCATGAAATTATCTTGAACAAATAATTTGCAAATAAGCACTCTGACCAGCTCTAGTTTACAGTTGCTCTGTTGCATATGATGCAGATACGCTGAATGAGAATACAGAAGGAATTTATTAAGAGTGACTATATTTTTTTTTTGCTGCAGAACTGTCCAGTAAGGCTACTGTGCTTATCAATGTGAACAAAGATTTACAAAATATCACTAAGGTATTTGATCCTGAGACATCATTGTGTGTGATCTAAACTGGGTAGCCATGAATGGTAAGCTGCTCTGAAAGTTTTTCTTTATCTGAAGGGCAGGAAAGACATACCATAATAAATAAAAATAAAGAAACGGAGATGCTGTATTGGTTTAGCTACATGGAAAGACGCTAAAGGAAGGGTTTTGTCAAGGATAGCTGACATGTTGAATTCATGTTGAATTGTTACCAGTCCATAAAGTGAATGTGCCTTCTTTCCTTTCCGTACTTTCTTTGTGTCGTTGGGACCACAACCCTTTTTGAAAAGCAACACAGAGCTCACATCTGTTGTAACCTGTATCCAAATCATGACGGTATCAGAATTATGCCTATTACTGGAAGCAATCGTACTTGATTATCTGAAAGATTATGTGAAAAATATCGGATGTGGAAATTATTGTGAAACGTTTCTGAAAAGAATGAAAATAACTTCCAAATGGAAAAAATATATTCTGAGAACTCATCCAGTTCTTACATAGAGGATGGATTGTTACATAGAGAACTGATTAAATTAACTAAGTTATGAACAGGCAAAAGACACAAAGCCTCTAATGTATTCAACGCTACATGGAAGCTATGTATTTTTATTTTTTATTTTGTAATTGACACATAGGACTGCAAGATAGTTCAGGAAATGTAATGCTTGCTATTGTTTCCTGTATTAAATGGCTATTTTAAATGACATTGATTTTTATTTATTTATTTTCATTCAACACAATGTGTTTTGCTGAAAAGGTTTAAAAAAGACCATGGAAGACTAAATATCATCAATTCCACCAGCAATAAAACATCATGTCTCTCACTAAGTATAGGGTTATTATTATTCCACTACTGAGCCCATTGCTCCTCAATATGAAGAGATATTTTATTGCTTGAAAGACATGTATCTATGTATAAATTTATAGAGATTTCAGCAGAGAGATCATCTCTCCTACTGTACAAAGCTCTATGGATGCTCTGTAATGCTGTTTTGACCCTGGATGACCAAAACATGTGCGGTTACCAAAATCCGTAATTACCTGGTTCAGAATAAAATTGTACAGGTTGTATACTTGGCAATGTTAGATACTGTATTATAAATCAAGGGGCATCTCCTTCAGGAGTTCTTCCCCAGCTTGGAATGAAAAAGATACCAAAAGATGTAAAAGACTGGGATGTTAGAAATTCTGTAAATGTGCCATGAATGCACAGCAGACTAGTTGCCCAAGAGGTGCTTTGTAGGCACATGTGCAAAATGTTCACCCCCTTACTTTTGCTGAACTGTTGCTTCTTGCTAGGAATACATGAACAACAAGGTTAGTTGTTTGGTAAGTTCTTGTGCAGAATTTCTTTAATGTGAAGAAATTACTCCCACTGAAACTCATTTCTGTGAACTATATGACCAGGAGAGCTAACCATTTGGGTTTTGATGGTAACTGCGCTATTTGAGTCAGTTCTGCTGAGTGTTCTTTGCAAACATTTTATGTGATAGATTCTAAGACCCCCTTTTGTTCCTGGGTGGCTTTGGATTTTTTTTTTTGGTGGGGAGCTGAATTTCTAAGCAGCTCTCTGGCATTGCTAATGATGGCAAAATTCCTATGTGGCAACACAATAGGGTTCTTGCAGGTGGTACCATCAGAGGGCCTGTATAAGCAGCAGGAACTGGGAAAGAGCCCTCAGACACAAACGAGCTTTTCCGAAATGCTACTGAAAAAACTCGTGATTGGGCCAGTTCAGGTGATACTTCATTTGCTCACCTCTTTTTGCACACCAAGTGCATCACAAACACACATGCTTCATCTATCTCCCAGCATGCTGGGGCTTTTTAGCATGAGAGAGAGAGAGAGAGAGAGAGAGAGAGAGAGAGAGAGAGAGAGAGAGAGAGAGAGAGAATGTGTGTGTGTGTTCAAATGACACACCTCTCTCCACAAGTATTACATTTAGGCTGCAATTCTGCGAGTAAGCCCCATTGAATACAATGGGATTTACTTCCGAGTAGACATGTATAGGCTTGCACTGTTAAAGAAGAATCCTGAGGCAAGGAAACTTCACCCATCATTATTGTTTACTAGTTCTCCGTGAAAGGCCGTAAACCATTCCCTTCTTAACCATAGTGCTAGCACAGACTCTCTCTCTCTTTCTCTCTCACTCACTCTGAAAACCTGCATATATTTTAGGCTGATTTCCATAGCTGTTGAGTATGGTGGGAACATGAGAAAACACCCCACTTACAAACTGCAAGGAACCTCGGTGTAAGGGCTTTTGCCTAGGAGCATTCAGCAAACCACAACTGTAGTTAACGGGGCCTCACTCTAATAAATTGGAAGTTTGTGTTCCGTTTTATTCCATTATGCTTTCCTAGTACTAACAGAGTTCGTAGCAGCACCCCTGCAACATGTTTGACGGAAGGAGTCATTGAACAGAGATGAATGATCTGGATTCCCATCAATGCCACTTGTTACTAATTGGAGTTATCCATGTAAATTTCCTGTACGTGCTTGGGAAAATAAGCCCAAAGGGTCTATAATTGAAACGATATTTCTGCTAAGTCAATCTTTAATTATGTGAATCCTTATAGCCAGTACATTATAATAACACTGCCTGGAGGGACCACTACAGTTAAGGGTCTGTCAGTATTTCCATTTGAGCTCCTAGGTTGGGGTGTTTAATATATCAGTTGTCTCAAATCACATTGGGCTGAAATTTGGCACACAAATTGTTCAGCACAGATGTGATGGGTTTTTTTTTAAATTAAAACTTTATTTAAATCAGTTCAGCTGTTTATAATTTGGAGGAAGGCCAAACATGAAAAATTTCTCACGTTTGTGGATAACGCCCCCCCCCTCCAAATGTAGAACCAAAGCAGCTACACTTTCAGGGAAATATCAAATGTATCTAACAGTAAAGCTTCTTGATGCATTAATGCAAGGGTGAATGTTTGGAGATAACTAAAAGAAAAGGCTGTATTTAGTCTCTGAACATATGCAGAACATGCAGAACACAGCACTACTACTTTCCGCAAAGAAGAACCATAATGAAACCATGACATTGCATAGCTACCCTGGAAATCTATTCAGGTAGTTAATGATTTTTATATCTGAGACATTTTAAATCGGGAAGCTGCCTTATAGACAGTCAAATCATAGGTCCATTGGAGTCAAGACTGCCAATACTGGAAAGCTTCAGCCAGTCCGGGTTTCAGACAGCCCTACCTGGAGATGTCAGGTATTGAACTTGGGATCTTCTGCATTCATAGCATGGGCTCTACCCATGACCTATGGTTCCATATCTCAAAATTGGTTAGGTGCCGTGAAGTAACCAGTCTGAATGATCCATTACACTCTCTCCTTCCTTTTAAAGTTAACTTTCTTTTTTTTTTTTTAAATAGGCACAAGCTGATTAACCCCTGTGACATCCCCTTATTCTTCAGCGGGTTCACTGCACAACAGTCTCTTCTGTCTGTCCTCTGGTTTATTTTGGAGAATTTCTAATATCAGTTGTGGAACTGGGGGCTGCCCACTTTGCCACCATTTTCAGTTCCTCTCTCCTTTCCCCTTACAGGTTACAGATGTGCACCAGCACACATTTGCTTTGGTTAAATCGCAGTACAAAAGGGAATCTAGACATGACCAGGCAATCACATTTAACTTCTTTGTGCACTTTGACTTGATACGAGTTTGTTCTGGTGCACATCAGTAGTCTGAACAAAAAAGATGCTAACTGAAAATTGTGGCAACCTGCCGCGCACACTGATCTGAAGACGGCCGGAACATCAAAAACAGAAGAATGGCAGATCCCTAATGGATCAGCGCTGCTCTGAAAAGATGATCAGGTAATTAGAAACCCCCCAAATCTAGGGAGAAATACAGATGGGGTGAATTTCATAAACCACAATTTGAAACAGAACTTAGTAATAGTAGTTTTAAATAATTAGTAGCCTAGTGATTTCAAAAGAAGTAGAATGAAGGAACATTCAATTGGTATCAACATGATTTGCACAGGAAGGGAAGAGAAAGAGAAGTATTTACAAATAATAATCAGAATGTTCAAATCAATGTTCAGTTATATAAAAGGCCGAGCTGAAAAACGTGGATGATTTTTGTGGACATATCATCAAAAGGCACCCTCCTTTTCAGCAATCTTCTGGGGATTGCTACAAGAGAAATGAAAGTGTTTACCTACCTCTTCAGGAAGATTGCAACTAAAGGCTTTGCTTGCCCCGACTGCTTAGGATAGGTCACATGACCTTGGCTGGTCAGTCATGGAAGAACTGCTCTCCCTCAAAATTAGCTCTATTTGCCATATAAGGGCATTAATGTGCAGCCAAAGCTAATTCGCTATGTATCATCCTAAAATCATCACCATCAGGGCATGTTATCTGTTTGACTGCCATCAAGTGGCAGAGATAGCACCCCTAATTAGAGAAAAAACGTAGCGCCAAAACAGCAGCAGCTTGGGGGAGAAATGGTTGCAGACAGACATGAAACAAAAATAAACTTTTTCAGTTGTAAGAGACTTTGACTGGATAGTTTGACCTCTATGAAATCACTGCAGCAAACATTTGATACAGCCCCAGTGTTACTGCAGGAAGGTCTTTCAAAACCAGCCATGTGTTTTAATACTATATGGAAACACAGAAGTAGACTCTATATATCCAGGGGAAAAAATGTGCCTTGCAAACTTGTGTGACTGAAGGCTTTGTAGCAGTATCTCAACATATTACGCTGACAAACCCTGCAGTGCAGTGAACTCACTTTAATTCAGTGAAGACACTGGCTGCCATCCTAAAGGAAATTTCTTCAAGGCAGTCATCTTGACCGGGTTTGTAACTCAACAATTCTGTAACCATTCATGCCTATAGACATGCTCTGCCAGCTCACCAGTACACAAGATTGGATTTCTACCTATAGTTGTACAAATATTAGTATGTCACACAAAAATACGATGTGCTGTAGAAGTGCTGAGATAATTTTGCCAAGGGCAGGTGTGTAAATCAGAGAGTCGCAAGTTATTCCAGGTATAGGGTGCAGCCTAGACGGAGGCATGAATGCAAGAGATAGGACTTTGTGGGAAAGTGAAAAGTCTTTCTATACTATCTAGCCGGTTCTTTGCATGTAAAAACACTGGTTGGCAATGACTTGTTTTTTTGGGCTCCTGAGAGAAGCCTCCTTTGGGAACTGCCACAGGATTGGCAATGGTGCCTAAAGACACCTTTGAAAGTCTAGGCTTGCCCCCCCCCTAGATTCACACAAGTTTATATGCGAGTTGCATATAAATGTACAAAAATCTAGAGTCAACACATAAATCTAGATGTTCAAAGGAGGCTTTAGTCTCTGTCATGAGTGGTACCGCGGTTTTCAAAGGGTTACATGCCCCTCAAGGGCCCCACATGAGAGAGTTTAATGGACGTTCAGGGCACAGTATGAAGATATGAGAGAGTTATTGTGCTGGTCTTAGTACCAGAAGCCTGATTCTCTGTTCTTAATCCTCCAAGAGAGCAATGGTTTAGGCCAGCAGTTCTCAAACCTTTTGGTCTCTGGAGCCCTTTATACTCCTAAAACGAGTCTCAAGAAGAAGCCCCACAAATGCATGTGCAGAGTCTCAGGGAGCCCCAGAGTGCTGATGCATGCGCAGAGTGGAACAGTGACAAACCCAACACCACATACCAGTGAAGAACCAGAACAGGAGGGAAATGAGGAAAGACAGCCACGAACAAGGGAGGCAGGAGGGATGGATGAAAAAACCGGGCAGGGGGCAGATGGCAGCCACTTATTGTATGCTTGTGGAGTCCTTGAAGGGATCTCAGGGAGCCCCAGGGCTCCTAGGAGCATACTTTAAGAAACACGACTTTAGGTACTTCATCTCCATTTTCTCTATATATTTTTGCTCTGGTGGACTATACCAAATCAGTTGGTTTAATGTGAAAATGCCAATTTGGAGAGCAATCAGTGACCTATTTTTGCACAACTGATGCAAAACTTATGCATCCAGACCGCTAAGCAAGAATGCCACAAGTATTCTAAGATATCACAAATAAACAAATCCCAAAGTATCTCAAAATACCTCTAAATCAAAATATGATGGAAACATTTCCAGTTTTGAGTACTTGAGTAGTGGTTCTGCAGCCCAGAAGCAATAAAACTGTACACTGTCTTAGGACTGAGCGCAATCCACACTAAAGTTCTGGCGGGCAGCCCTGGACTGCCCGCCGGATCCTATCCACATTCCAGGCCAATCGCGATTGGCCCGAAGGTCTACTCGGGGGAAAGGGGACATTTGTCCCCTTCCCCCGGTGTAGCATGGGGGGGCCCCCAATGGGCCTCCTCAGATTTCCGACAGCTATTTAGCAGGCGCAAGTCCGAGGAGGCCGTGTAAAGGCTGCGCTGGCCCTGGAAGGGGATATGGTGGCCGCCATCCCCTCCCCCCCGGCCAGCTCAGCCAATGGCTGGCCTCCCTTACCACCCGGACCGCCCCCATGCCTGCCAGGGGATCCTTTACCTTCTCTGGTGGCCGCCGGGACAATCTGGTGGTGGAGTAAGGGCTGCCGGCCTCCGTGCCGGTAGCCCTTACTCTAGAGTCATAGCAAGCGTGCTTTACGGCACATTTGTGACGGCTTAGAATGGCGGAGCATGCACTCCACCATTCTTACTTAGTGTGGATTGCGCTGCCCGACAAGTAACACCTGAGGCAACTTAAATAGCCTTTCCCACTAGGTAGGTCTGCTTTCAACATGTCTTCTACAATCATTCTACCAACTTAACTGAACCACTTTGTTCAGTATAACATGACTTCGCTCCAGACCAGGCATTTCGAAAATGCCCGTATGCATTCTATACATACATGGTTGCCCCAACCGAAGGCTCTGTAATGGGGATCTTCTATTTCCTTCTGTGTTTGGAGTGGTGTTTCCACTACACTCAGCCACGTGAGTTTCCCGACGTTCATGGGCCCTTGGCCAGTACGTGATCTGACCAACCCGGATGTGCCCCCTGCTCACAAGGCTTCCCACATGAGCGATCAAAACTAACACCACAACCAATGAATATTTTTACACCATAAAATGGCAACTGGTTGGTCTTTCACCAAGTCAGTGTGGTCTAGTGGTTAGAGTTCTGGAGCAGGACTGGGAACACTCGAGTTCCAATCCCCCTTCAGTCCCAGAGCTCACTGGGTGACCTCTGGTTAGTCACTCTCAGCCTAACCTGCTACTTGGGGGAGATTACAGCAAACCATGTGCACTGCTCTGAGCTCCTTAGAGAAAAGATGGGTTTAAAATGTAGTAAATAGAAGTAAATACAGAGTTACCTTAGAAGATAATGATAATTTCTGCTGTTGAAAAAAACATGATTTGTTTTTGTGATTTATAGGAAATGGTGGACTTTTTGCCATGGGAAATAAAACCTTTCAAAGCAGCATTCCAAAACGTCTCTAACATTTCCACATTGTATTCTTTAGTTTCTCTGATTTCTTTACTCAGTCAGTCAATGAGAGAAAAGGAAATAAATGCAGGGCACCAGGCACTGCTACAAAACTCTGATGGGGTGAAAACGCTCAATTGATAATGACAGGAATTGGCAATATTACACAAAATTGTTAACATTTCACAAGGCCTATTCTTTCTCCTTTACTTAGGCCAAAGTTGGGGGGGGGGGGGAGAACAAAAAAGGAGCTTGAGTTTTTCCTATTTCGGTCTCGTCCAATTCTGGGCCACACTGAATTTTAAATAAACTATTATTTAATCAAATACAGGCACATTAGTCTCACTCCTGCTGACAACTTCAATTAGAATATTTTTACTTTGGACTGAAAAAAAAGGGCTCATGATCTTTATATTGCCATGGCTTCTGCACAACATCTGGTTACAATTTTTATATACCCAGCCATCAAACTCCTATCTCCACGAAACAGTTTATTCAAGATTTGTTTTAATTATCCAGCACTGCAAACTTCATCTGGCTTTTACAAGAAAAGTGAGGAGGATATTTCAATTGAGGCAAGTACACTTCACTGGGATTAGTGTGGGATTGATTGTTGGTATGTAAAGAAAAGCTTTTGGGGCAATCCGAACAATTAAAAAGAAAGACTTCCTCACCAATGCCAGGAAACAAGTGCTACTTTTAGTGAATTTCATTTTATTCTTCATGTTATATCTAAAAAATTTATTCTCCACATAATATTTTTTGGCTGGTCCATTTCATAATTTCATCTGTTATTGTTTCCACTTAACTCCAACATAGGCTCTAATTCTACTTAACAGTACTTGGAAGTAAGATCAGCTGAATTCACAGAGCCTCAACTTCCAAGAAGTGGGCTGACAATCTCCAGTAGTAACCTCAAACTGTGGCAATTAATGTTTCAAAAAGAAAATTTGACGTAACAGAGGGCCCATTCTGGATTCTCTTGTGATCTTTGCCTGCATGGGTTCAGGAGAAGAACATTCCTAACATAGCTTGGCTCAACTCCTTGCAATAGTGTAAATGCTAATGATTATTGATTATTTAATGAATTTATATTCTGCCACTCAAAAAATGGTCAGAGGAAGCTTACAAAAACAAGGCACAAAACAAAATGCATAATAAAATACACTTAAAAAGCTAAAACATCACAGCAGTCAAATAAAAAAAAAATCCAGTTAAAAGATCCAGTGTAAATTAGAATCCAAGTTTTCCATGAAGACTTTGGCACACTCAGTTAACCCTTACATTATTGTACTGAAATGTGTACCGGTAATTGAAATACAAGTAATCACATATATTTCCCCAGTTTATCCATGATTCCATTTCTATCCCCTTGCTCTACCATCTCCACTGTAGGAATATCTAGACTGTAAGCCTCTTAGGGCAGAGACCTGTTCTCTCTTTCTTTGTAAAGCACCATGTATGTAGAGTGCACTATGTAAATAAAGAACAACAATAGATGTAGCACTAAAATAAAATGTTTGAGTAAATAAAATTGAAAGGACCTAAGAATATGCACCAGATATATAAAATGGCAGATTTTACAAAAATGAGGAGCCACCACAGAGAAGGCCTGTTCCTGGTCACCACTAGCTTGATCGCAGAAAGCATGAGAATCCAGAGAAGGATCTTACTAGTTTCATTTATTTATGTATACAACATAATCAATGCACACAACACTTTTCAGAGGATGAAAAGTTGGGACCCTACCCCCAGAGGCTTACAATATTGATGCAAGGGAGACCACAGAGGAAGGGAAGGGTAAACAAGGAACGCGTATGTGATTATTTCAGTTTCATGAACATAAAACTCAGATACCGTAAGGAATGGGGACTAAGCTGTACAAACATGTGTATCAATATTTAAGGCAGGTTAAGATACACAACCGGTTAGTTAACCATGTTTCTTTATTCAACAAAATATACGTACCGGCCTTGGCCTTTCTTTGGGACAAGAATTATTTTGGCAAAATTAGACTTTCTGTGGAAGCTCAATGATTGCTCCTTGTTCAGACAGAAAGATAATTAGCTTCTCTGTGGTAGATTCAGTGTAAAATATTTGAGGTACAAAACCTTCTTTATTCTTTTACATGTATTCAGTGCATATATGGATTAAAGGCAAAGTAATATGGAAACTTAAAACTATTTATTTTATGAGGTAACTATTTTGGAATCCATTAAATGAAATAGTGAAAAAAATGGTCTCATTATTCTTGTTTTTCAGGCAGCCAGTGTTTATCGTTCCAAGTCAGATGTTTCAAAAGCTTTTGTCGTCCCTCACTGCCCCTCCCCCCCATGTTTTTCTTAAAGGCCACGTTTTGCTCTGTGGATAATCACTGAATATTTGGAGCAGAGTTTTGAAACTTAGCCCCATTCATTTAGCTAAGGCATTCCAGATTACATTTCTACAGATGTTCAAAAGCAGCCAGCAGGGGGCAAATAGCAAAAATCCAATAAAGAGATTATTGTCACCAAGTCTTGCATGGCAGTTCTCTGGACAGATCTGAAATATTTCAAAAGTGCTGCTCCCATTTAACATTGGGGTTTGATGATAAGCACAGTTTTGAGATCCTTGGGTCATGTGAACATTTGGACTGGAAGGCTGGGAAGGGGTAAAGAATCCCTGGTCTAGCACTCTCATCTCTGGCCACCCTGACCTCTGATCAGTAACTGCACCGAGGAAGTGCACCAGTTTGTGTCAGTCAGATGGATTGCACAGAACTGAGCCTGCAGCAGGGTGTCGACCAATTATGCGTATTCCTTATTGCCTAAAACACTGACTCCACATTTCTGCACTCCTCTGCCTGCACAAAGATTGCACAAGGTCTGCAACTGACCACCGTCTCGTGTCTTATCTCAGACCTGCTTGGATCAATGTAGGTCTGAGTTTACCAAACTCAACAGCAGCGCTGCCATAGATTTCTGATTCATGAGTCCTTCATGTTTTCCTCTTTTGTGCTCTGGCAAATGTATCATTAAAGGTGATTGGGGATGACCGTTAACTAGGGAACACTCTTTGGAGCCAGTACTTAGGTGATTAGGGCTGCAATCCTATTAGTTTCTGTAACTACTTTGGACAGCTCAAGACAAACAATCCCACTACGAAACACATTTGCATGGATTCATCTTTAACAGTCTTGAAGAATAGTTTAGATTAGTACCGATCATAGCTTGACTGATAGTGGGTGTGATATACAACTCTTACTGTTATGGATGCTAATTCCCTAGCGTACAAAAGATTTGTGAAGTCAGTGCTGTTCTTCAAAATGTCAAACACACTTGAGCCTGGTTAAGGTATCTTTTAATGCGCAGCCTCTACTCGTATCATATGCCACCTCTTTTTTCTTTGTAGGATGTATGCAAGGACCTTTCGATATTCAGAACACCTGTTTTTCATTTGCAGCATTTAATGTTTCTTTTCTAATCAGTGTTTGCAACAAGATGAGATGGACAAAGTCAGATGCATTAAGAGGCTGAAACAAAGAGCATCATGCACTGGAAACGTTTCATGCGCACAGCTCATTGAAACAGACTGGACTTGCACAAGAGCATAGAAATCTCATATATGTCAATGGAGCATAGACAAAAGATGTTTCTGGACATTGTTCTTTATTTTTCTTACGTTCCTTACATGCTCTTATGTACGCCATCGTCAAGAGTGCTGAATTCTAGATCTTGTAACGTAAAAAGGCAACACCGGTTTAAAAACGGCAACAAGCACTTAAAGAAGACACAGCTAGCTTTTCAGGCATGTTAACTGTAAAAATAAATTCACTTTAATGTGTGTAAAGCCAACTGAGGAATATTAGGATAAGCCAGAGAGTTTCCTGCTGTAGAACAAATTCCCATTCTAGGCTGAACACTTATGTACATATCACGTGATATGTGCTGTACCTGAATGCTTTGCATCAGTCTTTTAAAATACTGTAACCTTTTCAAAATCTCTTTGCACTTCAAGTAAGTGCCAAAAGAGAGAAAGTGTTATCTGATAAAGATAAACCATGACACAAACGTTTCCTAGATAATTGCCTTCACAGATCTGGTTGAGGTCTATCTCGTCTAATTAGCCTCATTACCATACCTTAAGACAGACTGGCAGTCACTCAGTCCTCCTCTCATGCCCTCTTAAAAACTATCCCTGACAAGCAAATGGGCAACACATGGACCCAGTAAGCCAATTCCAGGCAATTCGTTGACAAAGCTGCTCATTTTCTGCTGAAGGACAATGCAAGTTTTTCCGCAGAATCACCAACAAGGGATGTGCAGAATTTACAAGTAATTAATTAGATGTTGCCAAAAATGGCGCTTCCAGAGCACTGAAAGCAAAACTTATCTGTCCTGAAAGGTAGTAATAAAACTATAGCTTGTCACCATGCTGGTGTTACAGTGAAATGGTTTTGGAGAGTTTGAACAACCACTTACACGTAAACTCAAGTGTGGATGAAAATCTATCTACACAAAGTTTTAAGGCAAATGCAGAAGCAATCAACGAACACATGTCAGTCCTAACAAGCTGCCCACTCTGAGCGCAGCAGTTTCCAAACATCTGACCTTGAGGCTACCCTTCCCACACTGACCTGACTGCTGAGGAGCCTCGGCATGTCTGCCGAGCAAGCTCTCTGCACTGGGGAAGATACATACTGGGGCATATTCTGAAATGCAGTCAGTCCACACGGGGCCCTGGGTTAAGCCTGTTTGGACTGACCAAAGCCCTGCATAAATGGGACACCCCATTCTAGGACACCCCCAACACACACATGGTTGCATGCAGAAGGCAAAGATTGGCAGTGATTGGCAAGCTGTCTTTCAGGGAATCTTGCCCTTTCTCATCTTCCTACCGAGGGACTTGCCATAAGCTTTTGAGGAACCCCTGGTAAGGGTTTCAAGAAACAGATTGGAACCCCACTTCTCTAAGGGATCATGAGCTGTGATCAAGAGCATATAGTTCTTACACAGCTGTGTTCGGAATCCTTTCATACTTTCAATCCATGTACTACAGATCTAGGAGATTCTGCAGCCTCAGAAACTATTTCACTACAAACAATCCATAGGCTCATCTACTACTAGCCTATTTTTATAGTTAATTTAGCAAACTTATATACAGAATTTGCAGTAAACTAGAAAACCAGCACTATAATGCTTTTGTGCAGGTTTAGTTTTGTGTTGTAAGAAAAAGTCAAGGATAACATCTTGGAATTTGGAAGTTCAGCCGCATCAGTGTGAATTTTCTGTACTGCTTTGAAATGTGCGTGGGGTTTTGAGAGAGAGAGAAAGAGAGAGAGAGTTCTCTTTCTTTTCCAGTCTGCTGCTCTCCTGCTTTCTAAATACGACCTTTCTTAAGTTTTTTTTTTTTATTTTGCTTCTGCATGGGGAGTAGCAAGTGATGCAATCGCAATGGCAACGAAAATCAGGGAAATGGATTTTCTGCACTTTGCAGTTTGGGGAAATTAACAGTCCATTCAGCGTGACTGAAAAATACCCTGAAGGCCAATATTTACTAAGCATGGCGCGCACACACAGGAGCCTTGTTGAAAATCCACAACAAATCTTTCATTGCAAACAAATCCAAAGCCTTCGGAGTGGCTACAACAGTCTGAGTAATGTCGAAGCTGACAGTAAGAAAGCTGTGTTTTTTTGTTTTTAAATACAGCCTAAGCAAAATGCCTGTTGGCCTCCCACCAAGATTTCCTGATTTCAGTTTCTTATTATTATTCCTCGCAGCCTCTCTCTCTCTCTCTCTCTCTCTCTCTCTCTCTCTCTCTCTCTCTCTCTCTCTCTCTCAGTAGAGAATACTTGGAAGGATGAGATGCATGAAATGAAGGCCAGGCTGACGCATCTGTAGCCTGCACCTAGTATCCAGACTACCAGTAAACAAAGACTAGCTATTTAAATATGATGAAACAAAGCCATAGAAAATTAACTGCTACATTGTAAACAGACAATCTGAGGGGGGAAAGTGGGTCAAGGCACGGCTTCCAAAAGCAGGAAATACAGTACTTTCGGTTTTACACATAGCACTTCAAAATGATTTTTTTTTTTGGGGGGGGGGAAACCTTTTCAGCGATGGCAGCGCAATGAGTAATGAATGACACCCTGTGCTGGAAAAAACAAAAAATATTCCAATGCAATGCAGGAACGTCCATGCACAAAAAAAGAATGCCATGTAGGAATGCAATGTTGCTAGTCGAACAGTACAGTATGCATGCATACCACATACTTTCATATGTGAGTGGGCTTGTTTCAGAAGGGCATCTGAAAGAGGTTTTCTTCAAAACATAACAAGCCAACTTAGCAAATCATTTCTGAAATCCACATCTTCTTCCTCTTCGAAGGCCCACCTTCCCATCTGCTCTGATGGCAATGTGGATCCAGAAACTGAATTCCAAGCACAGTAAGATGAAATGATCAGTATTCAGAACCCTGGAGTATCTGAGGTCAACTCACTCAAAAAACATGCTTTGACTCTTCAATCCATGGAAATGCTCTTTTGGGTTTTTCAAACTCTTTCTGCTGGTTTATTTCGTGACCTCTCTCTCTCTCTCTCTCTCTCTCTCTCTCTCTCTCTCTCTCTCTCTCTCTCTCTCTCTCTGTGTGTGTGTGTGTTTGCATACAACTACAGCCAAACAACACTAATTACAGAAGACAGCATAAAACAAGATCACATTAGTCTTCTAAAACCTGATTACATACTAATGTTTATTGAAAATGCTTTCCCCCCATTATTTGACCCTCTCTTTGACCACTGACCTTAACTTACTTCCCCATAGAAATAGCCCTACTATGAAAATCAACATTCAACATTCAACATTACAGTAATCCAAGTGTATGCCCCAACCACTGATGCCGAAGAAGATGAAGTTGACCGGTTCTATGAAGACCTACAACACCTTCTAGAACTAGCACCCAAAAAAGATGTCCTTTACATCATAGGAGACTGGAATGCTAAAGTAGGGAATCAAGAAATAAACGGAACAACAGGCAAGTTTGGCCTTGGAGTGCAAAATGAAGCAGGGCAAAGGCTAACGGAGTTCTGTCAAGAGAACACGCTGGTCATAGCAAACACTCTTTTCCAACAACACAAGAGGCGACTCTACACATGGACATCACCAGATGGTCAATACCGAAACCAGATAGATTATGTGCTTTGCAGCCAAAGATGGAGAAGCTCTATACAATCAGTAAAAACAAGACCTGGAGCTGACTGTGGCTCAGATCATGAGCTTCTTATTGCAAAATTCAGACTTAAACTGAAGAATGTAGGGAACACCACTAGACCAGTCAGATATGACCTAAACCATATCCCTTATGAGTATACAGTGGAGGTGAAGAATAGATTTAGGGCATTAGACCTGGTAGACAGAGTGCCTGAAGAACTATGGACGGAAGTTCGTAACATTGTACAGGAGGCAGCAACTAAAACCATCCCAAAGAAAAAGAAATGCAAGAAAGCAAAGTGGCTGTCAGATGAGGCTTTACAAATAGCTGTGGAAAGAAGGAATGCAAAAAGCAAGGGTGAAAGGGAAAGATATAAACAACTGAATGCAGAGTTCCAGAGAATAGCAAGGAGAGATAAGAAGGCCTTCTTAAATGAACAATGCAAGGAAATCGAGGAAAACAACAGAATGGGGAGGACTAGAGATCTCTTCAAGAAAATTGGAGATATCAAGGGAACGTTTTGTGCAAAGATGGGCATGATAAAGGACAAAAAAGGCAAGGACCTAACAGAAGCAGAAGAGATTAAGAAGAGATGGCAAGAATACACAGAAGAACTATACAAGAAAGATCTGAATGTTCCTGATGACCACGCTGGTGTGGTCACTGACCCAGAGCCGGACATCCTAGAGAGTGAAGTCAAGTGGGCCTTAGGTAGCATTACTAACAACAAAGCTAGTGGAGATGATAATATCCCAGCTGAGCTACTTAAAATCCTAAATGATGATGCTGTGAAAGTGCTGCACTCAATATGCCAACAAATTTGGAAAACTCAGCAGTGGCCAAAGGATTGGAAAAGGTCAGTTTACGTTCCAATTCCAAAGAAGGGCAGTGCCAAAGAGTGCTCAAACTACCGCACAATTGCACTCATTTCACATGCTAGCAAGGTTATGCTCAAAATCCTACAAGCTAGGCTTCAGCAGTACGTGGACCGAGAACTACCGGACGTACAAGCTGGGTTTCGAAGAGGCAGAGGAACTAGAGATCAAATTGCCAACATGCGGTGGATCATGGAGAAAGCACGAGAGTTCCAAAAAAACACCTACTTCTGCTTCATTGACTACACAAAAGCCTTTGATTGTGTGGATCACAACAAACTGTGGCAAATTCTTAAAGAGATGGGGGTACCAGACCACCTTACCTGTCTCCTGAGAAACCTGTATGCGGGTCAAGAAGCAACAGTTCGAACCGGCCATGGAACAACTGATTGGTTCAAAATTGGGAAGGGAGTACGGCAAGGCTGTATATTGTCACCCTGCTTATTTAACTTATATGCAGAGTACATTATGAGAAATGCAGGGCTGAATGAATCACAAGCCGGAATCAAGATTGCCGGGAGAAATATCAACAACCTCAGATATGCAGACGATACCACCCTAATGGCAGAAAGTGAAGAAGAACTAAAGAGCCTCTTGATGAGAGTGAAAGAGGAGAGTGCAAAAGTTGGCTTGAAACTCAACATTAATAAAACTAAGATCATGGCATCTGGGCCCATCAATTCCTGGCAAATAGAAGGGGCAGAAATGGAAGCAGTAACAGATTTTACTTTTCTGGGCTCCAAGATCACTGCAGACGGAGACAGCAGCCATGAAATTAAAAGACGCTTACTCCTTGGAAGGAAAGCTATGGTAAACTTAGACAGCATAATAAAAAGCAGAGATATCACCATGCCAACAAAAGTTCGTATAGTCAGGGCGATGGTGTTCCCAGTAGCAATGTATGGTTGCGAGAGTTGGACCATAAGGAAGGCTGAGTGCCGAAGAATAGATGCTTTCGAACTGTGGTGCTGGAGAAGACTCCTGAGAGTCCCTTGGACTGCTAGGAGATCAAATCAGTCAATTCTAAATGAAATCAAGCCTGACTGTTCCCTGGAAGGACAGGTACTAAGGCTGAAACTCAAATATTTTGGCCACCTAATGCGAAGAGAGGACTCTCTGGAGAAGACTCTGATGCTGGGAAAAATTGAAGGCAAAAGGAGAAGGGGAAGGCCAAGGATGAGATGGTTAGACAGCATCACCGATGCAACAAACATGAAAATGAGCGAACTCAGGAAGATAGTGGAGGACAGGAAGGCCTGGCGGGATATGGTTCATGGGATCACGAAGGGTCGGACACGACTTAACGACTGAACAACAACAACAACATGAAAATCAAGGAGACCCATGTTCCTCTCTCTTCTTCCTTGAACCACACCTTTTCCATTAAGCCTTTGCCAGTTTTCATCCTCAGCCACAATGCAGTCTGTCAGCGCAATCCTGTGTAACCTTGCACCGGTGTAACAGTAGATGTTACGCCGGTAACATCTACTTACACCGGTGATATTGCACTTACACCGGTGCATCTACTGTTCTTACACTTACACTGGTGCATCTACTTACACTTACTGTTCTTGCACTACTTACACTTACTGTTCGTGCATCTACTGTTATACCGGTGCAAGGTTACACAGGATTGTGCTGCGTGCCTGCATAGCTGCATTTGCTCACATTCATTACTTTTGCCTCTCCCCACTGTCAGCCTTCAGACCGCAACCCCCTTGGGGGGCTAGGGCGAGCCTTCTTTTGCTGACGTTGTGCCATGTAGGTTGGTTTCTTTGTATAAACAATAACACTTGAGGATACGTTGTTTGTCAGTCCTCGCTCTCTGACTCACTGCTAGTTCATTAAAACAAATACACAAGAACACAAGTCATGAAAAGCGGTTCAGGGTCCACGTGCTACATTCCTTTTCCCTTCCTCCAAGAAATAAACTTCTTATCTGCTTACAGTTTACACCTTATTCAAAGCTGGTCGCGCTCTGGCATGTCCTTAAACATTTAGACATGCCTGAGAAGTAATGTGCAGAGCACTATGAACAATGATAAGATACTGAAGATTCCCAACAAGCTGGACTAGGAATGCCCTCCTCAAACCACTGGGGATTAGTCCCATTTTTGTTCAACATTTTTTGAAAATTGCAGACAAGAGGTTGGATTGATCCCATTATAACTGTAAATGTTATCCGATGGCTATAAGGTATTTTGTTTCTGTATTTTTTTCAGCAGGCTTGGCAAACCCGTTGCATAACTGCATTGGCATACCTTTAATGCTATTTCCTCGAGATAATTACAGAAAACTTATCAGTCATGGTTGGCAGAAACAACCATCTTTTACAATGCTGACATATGCTTGATACATCCAGCGCCATTC